>JAESUZ010002550.1:0-120176 GCA_017311185.1 Proteles cristata cristata | reverse complement strand
GGAAGCAGAAGAATGAATCAGTGACCTAGAAAACAGAGTAATGGAAAGTAATCAAGCTGAGCAGGTGAGAGAAAATAATTATATAAAATGAGAATAGACTTAGAGAACACAGCTCCATCAAATGTAATAAAATTCGCATTATAGAGATCCCAAAAGGAGAAGAGAAAGAAAAGGGGGTGTAATTTATTTAAAAAAACAATAGCTGAAAAAATCCTGAATCTGGGAAGGGAAACAGAAATCTAGATCCAGGAGGCACAGAAATCTTCTAACAAAATCAACCCAATAAAGTCCACACTAAGACACATAGTAATTAAAATGTCTAAAAAGAGCGATAAAGAATTTTAAAAGCAGCAAGAGAAAAGAAGGCATTTACATACAGGGGAAACCCTATAAAACTATCAGCTGATTTTTCAGCACAAGCTTCCCATGCCAGAAGGGAGTAGAATGCTATATTCAAAGTGCTGAAAGGAGAAATCTGCAGCAAGCCTGTCATTCAGAACAGAGGGGAGATAAAGTTTCCCAGACAAACAAAAGTTAAAAGAATTCATGACCACTAAACCAGCCCTACAAAAAAAATGTTAAAGGTGACTCTTTGAGTGGGAAAAAAAAAAGACATTATGTAAGAGTAAGAAAAGCGGGAAGCACAAAAGAAGTAAAAAATAAGTGTATCTGTAAAAATCAACCAAGGGACTCCTAAAATAAAAGGATGCAAGGCATGACACCAAGTACCTAAAATGTGGGGTAGGAGAGGACTAAAGAATGGGTTCAAAATTAAGCTACCATCAACTTATAAACTGCCATGTGCAAAAGATGTTATATACAAACCAAATAGTAACAAAAAATTTTAAAAAGTAATAGATATGCAAAATATAAAGAGAAAGGAATCCAGGTATATCACAAAAGAAAGTCAACTAATTATGAGCTAATAGAGCAAAGGAAGAAAAGAACTGAAAACTACAGAAACAACCATAAAACAAGTAACAAAATGGCAATAAATACATACTTATCAATAACTTTGAATGTAATTGTACTAAATGCTCCAATAAAAAGATACAGGGTGACAGAATGGATTAAAAAAAAAAAAAGATCCATCTATATGCTGTCTACAAGAAACTCGTTTTATACCTAAAAGACACATACCAATTGAAAGTGAAGGGACAGAAAAGCATGTATCATGCAAATGGATGTGAAAAGAAACCTGAGGTAGCAATACTTTCCCCTTACAAAATAGACTTTAAAACAAAGACTGAAACAAGAGACAAAGGAAACTACATAATCACAAACAGAACAATCCAACAAGAAGACACAACAATTGTAAATATTTATGCACCCAACATAGAAGAACTCAAATAATAAATCAGTTTATTACAAACATAAAGCAACTAATTGATGGTAATAAAATAATACTAGGGGAATTAACATCATACGTACAAAAATGGACAGTTCAGCCAAACTAAAAATCAATAAGGAAACAGTGGTTTTGAATGAACATTGGACAGATGGATTAACAAATATATTCAGAACATCTCATCCTAAAACAGCAGAATACACATTCTTTTCAGGTGCACATGGAACATTTTCCATAATAGATAACACATTAGGACACAAAACAGGTCTCCACAAATTCAAAAAGATTGAAGTCATACCATGCATCATTTCTGACCACAGCATTATGAAACTAGAAATTAACCACAGTAAAAAATCTGGAAAGAACACAAACATATGGAGGCTAATGACATGCTACCAAACAATGAAAGGATCAACCAGGAAATCAAAGAGGAAATAAAGAAATACATGGAGAGAAATGAAAATGAAAACACAGTAGTCTAAAATATTTGGGATGCAGAAAAAGTGGTTTTAAGAGGGAAGTTTATAGGAATACAGGCATACCTCAAGAAGGAAAAAGACTCTCAAATAAGCAACCTAAAAAAAAAGCAACTCAGAACCAGTAAACAGAGGGAAATAATAAAGATTACAACAGAAATATATGAAATAGAAACTAAAAAAAAATAATAGAACAGATCAATGAGAAAATGAGTTGGTTTCTTGAAACGAATAAATAAAATTAATAGATCTTTAGCCATATTCACCAAGAAAAAATAAAGGACTAAAATAAACAAAATTATAAATGAGAGAGGAGAAATAACAACCAACACAACAGAAATACAATAAGAGGATATTATGAAAAAATATATGCCAACAAATTGGACAACCTAGAAGAAATGGGTAAATTCCTAGAAGCATATAAACTACCAAAACTTAATCAGGAGGAAACAGAAAATTTCAACAGACTGATAACCAGCAAAGAAATTAAATCATTAATTTAAAAAGCTGCCAACAAACAAAAGTCCAGGACTAGATGGCTTCACAGATGAATGTACCGAACATTTAAAGAAGACTTAACATCTATTCTTCTCAAAATACTCCAAAAAATAAATAAGAAAGGAAAACTTCCAAATTCATACTATGAGGCCAGCATTACCCTCATACCAAAACCAGATAAAGACAGTATAAAAAATGGAATTACAGGCCGATATCTCTGATGAATATAGATGAAAAAATCCTCACTATAATATGAGTAAACTGAATCCAACAATACATTACAAAAAATTATTCACTACAATCAAGTGGGATTTATTCCTGGGTTACAGGGATGGTTCAATATTTGTAAATCGTCAATGTGATACACCACATTAATAAAACAAATGATAAAAATCATATGATCATTTCAGTAGATGCAGGAAAAACATTTGACAAAGTACAACATGCAATCATGATAAAAACCCTCAGCAAAGTAGGTTTTGAGGGAACATACCTCAGCATAATAAGCTCCATATATGAAAAATCCACAGCTAACATTACACTTGATGAAAAACTGAGAGCTTTTTCCCTAAGGTCAAGAACAAGAAAAAGATGCCCACTTTCTTTTTTTTTTTTCCTTTCAATTTGAGTATCTTTTTTTTACAAATAGTTTATTGTCAAGTTAGTTTCCACATAACACTCAGTGCTCATCCCCACAAGTGCCTCCTCCATGCCCATCCCTTCTCCTTCCACATCCATCAGCTCCTCCTCAGTATTTGTCAGCATTCAAGAGTCTCTCATGGTTTGCCTCTCTCCCTTTCCCCCACCATTTCCGCCCTTCTTCTCCCCCTCGTTCCTCCATCAAGTTCCTCCTAATCCTCCTATACGTGCACACATATGATATTTGTCCTTCTCTGCCTGACTTATTTCGCTCAGCATAACACCCTCAAGGTCCATCCATGTTGCTACACATGGCCAGCTTTCATTGTTTCTCATTGCCATGTGGTTTATCTATACCATGGAAAAGATGACCACTTTCATCATTGTTATTCAGCATAAGACTGGAAGTCCTAGCCACAGCAGTCAGACAAGAAAATGAAATAAAAGGTATCCAAATGGTTGAGATAGTAAAATTTTCACTATTTGTAGATGATGTGATAATATACATAGAAAATTGACAAGACTCCACTAAAAAACTATGAGACCTAGCAAATGAACTCAGTAAGGTTGTAGGATACAAAATCAATGTACAGAAATTCATTGCATTTCTATACACAAACAATGAAGCAGCAAAAAGAGAAATTAAGAAAACAGCCCCATTCACAATTTCACCAAAAGTAATAAAATATCTACAAATAAGCTTACCGAAGAGGTGAAAACCTGTACTCTGAAAACTATAAAACATTGATGAAAGAAATTGCAAGTGACACAAACAAATGGAAGGATATTCCATATTCATGAATTGGAAGAACAAATATTGTTAAAATATCCATACTACCCAAAGCTATCTACAGATTTAATGCAATCTCTATCAATATACCAATAGTATTTTTCACAGAATTAGAACAAACAATCCTAAAATTTGTATGGAAGCAAAAAAGACTCTGAATAGTCAAAACAATCTTGAAAAGGAAAAAAAAAACACAGAGCTGGATGTATGACAATTCCAGATTTCAATTTATAGTACAAAACTCTAGTAATCAAAACACGATGTCACTGGCACAAAAATAGGCATAGAGCAATAGAATAGAGAACCTGAAATAAACCCAGAATTATATGGTCAATTAATCTTTGACAGAAGAGGCAAGAATATGCAATGGGAAAAAGTTTCTTCAACAAATGGTGTTGGGAAAACTGGAGAGCTACATACAAAAAGTGAAACTGGACCACTTTCTTGCACCTTACACAGAAATAAAGTCATAGTGGATTAAGGACCTAAATTTGAGACCTGAAAGCTTTAAAAATCCTAGAAGAGAGCCCATGCAGTAATTTTCTGACATTGGCTGTAACTACATTTTTCTAAATATATCTCCTGAGGCAAGGTAAATAAAAGCAAAAATAAACTATTGGAACTACATCAAAATAAAAAGCTTCTTAACAGTAAAGAAAACTATCAACAAAACTAAAAGACAACCTACAAAACAGAAGATATTTACAAATGACATATATTATAAAGAATTAGTATCCAAAATATATAAAGAACTTATTCAACTGAACACTCAAAAAACAAATGACCAAATTAAAAATGATAAGAAAGAATGAACAGACAATTCTCCAAAGAGGACATCCGTATGACCAAAGGACACATGAAAAGATGCTGAACATCCCTCATCATCAGGAAAATGCAAATCAAAACCACAGTGGAATATTATTCAGCCATAACAAAGAATGGAATCTTGGAATTTGCAACAACATGGATGGATCTAGAGAGTATAATGCCAATTGAAGTAAGTCAGTCAGAGAAAGACAAATACCATATGATATCACTCATATGTGAAATTTAAAAAGCAAAAGAAACAAAGGGAAAAAAGAGACAAACCGAAAAACAGAGTCTTAACTATTGATAACTATCAGATGGTTACTAGAGGGGAGGTGGGCGAGGGATTGGGTGAAACAGGTGAAAGTGATTAAGAGTACACTTATCTTGGGGTACCTGGGTGGCTTAGTCAATTGAGCTTGCAACTCTTGATTTCAGTTTGGGTCATGGTCTCACAATTTGTGAGACTGAGCCCACATCCTGATCAGCTTAGAGGGAAATGCCTGCTTGGAATTCTCTCTCTCTCTCCTGTTCTCACCCCCTTTCCTGCTTATTCTTTCTCTCTTTAAAAATAAATAAGTAAACTTAAAAGAGTACACTTATCTTGATAAGCACTGAGTAACATATAGAATTATTGAATCAGTATATTGTACACCTGAAACTAATTTACACTGTATGGTAATTAATTGGAATTAAAATAAAGATATAAAATTAAATTAAATTTTATAAAAAGAAAAGCATTTCCTTCTGTTTATAGATGAGTAATATTCTAGTGTATGGATATACCACAATTTCTTTATTCATCAGTTGATGGAGATTTGAGTTGTTTCAACCTTTTGGCAATTGTGAAAAGTGCTGCCATGGATATTCATGTGCGATTTTTGGTTTGAATATCTGTTTTCAGTTTTGTTTTGTTTTGTTTTGTTTTGTTTTGGTAGATACCTAGGAGTATAATTGCTGGACCAAATGGTCACTGTATGTTTAAACTTTTCAAGGAATTGCTCGTCTGGTTTTTATAACAGTTGTATGATTTTACATTACCACCAGCAAAGTACAAGGGTTCAAATTTTTCCACTTCTTCTCCAACACTTGATATTTTCCATGTTTATTATTATCATTGTTAATATTATAGCCATTCTACTGAATACGAAGTGGTATTGCATTTTGGTTGTGATTAGCATTTTCTTAACTACTAATGCTGTTGAGAATCTTTTCCTGTGCTTACCGGCCATTTACATATATTCTTTGAGGAAATACTACTCAAGTCCTTTGCTCATTTTAAAATTGGATTGTTTGTCTTTTTGTTGTTGAGTTGTAAGTGTTCTTTGCATATTCTGGATCCTAGGTCCTTATCAGATATATAATTTGTAAACCCCCCCCCAATTCTGTAGGTTGTTTTTCAGTCTCCTGATAGTATTGTTTGATACACCAATTTTTTTAATTCTATGAAGTCCAATTTATCAATTTTCATTTTGTTGCTTGTGCTTTTGGTGTTATATCTAAAACACTTTGCCTAATCCAAGGTCATGAAGAGTCATGCTTGGATATTTTCCCATGAGTTTTATCATTTTAGCTCTTATATTTAGGTATTTGATCCATTTGGGGTTCATTTTTGTATATGGTTTGAGATGAAGTAGCAGTTCAGCTTCTCTCTTTTGCACGTGGACATCCAGTTGCCCTCAGTCAGCCTTTCGTTTCTTAACCACTTCATGACTTGAGGGCTCTTAATTTTGTGTCTTCTTTCTGGAAGTTTCTTATCTTGGCTCTTTGAATGCCTGGCTTCTGATCTTTTAGATATCATATCAGATATCATTTCAGAGCCTCTCCCAACTACTCCATCTAATCTAAAGTTGCATTTATTCCTATCCTAACTTCTTACCTTATGACCAAATTTTATTTTATTTTAGAACTTACCACTCTATTTTATTAATTGTTTCACTTGTTTTTTGGCTTTCTTCCTTACTTGGATGTGAGCTGTAGGAGAGCAGAGACTTTGTCTGTCCTGTTTTATCACTGTATCTCTAGTACCTGGCACATAATAGGCAGTCAACAAACATTGTAGAATAAGCATATTGGTCCCATCAATAGTGCAACACTAAAAACAATGTCCTCCAAATCATTTTTCAACTTAATATACAATATTTCTCTGTAGTATATGAGTATAGTTTTTAATTTTCTAAAATTTTCCCCTTGATAGGAAAATTAAGTTCTGGGAAGGGTAAAAGTAACTCTCCAAAGTCAGAGAATCTTTGATTTGTGGAGTGATTCCCACAGCATTAATTTAGCTTGTGGCATCCCACAAGGGTAAAGACAAAAGACACAGGAGATGGTTCAAGGCCAAGTGAAAGGTGCTTGAACTTGCTCTCAGCCTCCCTGTCATTCTTCAAATTTTCTTTAAATTCCATAAAGAAAATCAGGTAGTACTAGTGTTGATGGTACTTTGCCAAGTACAGCAAATGTCAGTTACTGAATGGCCCCTTAAAATGCATTAAAGTTGAGAAAAACTTGTTAAACAAGCTGGAAGTACAATTGCATTTTTGAGTGAGACTGGTTTCTCATAGCTCATCCTTGGTTACCTCCGGACAACGGTTGGTCGATAAAGCACTTAGCACTGAAAGATTTTTAACCACTCTTCTCCCCTTAACCTCCATGTCCCCACATCCTTCCTGAGCCAGTTCTTCCTGAGCCAGCTCTTATTCTTGAGAGGCTGTGGTGTGTGGGAAACAGGATGGTAAGAGGAGGACTGAGCAATCTTTGTCTCCTTCACAGATCCTTGTCTCTTTATCTATTCTTTAAACGTGCATATTTATCAAGATTGTTTTTGTTCTTGGTCCACAAATTTAATAAGAACCTTGGTCACATCATCTACTCTTAGGGCTTATGTCTTTCACACTTGAACTTTCAGCCCAGAAATTTCCTCTGGGCTCCAGACCCAAATAGCTATCTGTGTAATATACACTAGGAATGTTCCAGAGATGCTTCTGACCTAATAGCCAAGCTGAATACAATTATTTACTGGTCTTCACTGTCCATCTCCAAAGAGAAAGACTGGGAGAGATCACACCATAATCTCCCTTTATTCTTTTCTTAAAGAATGATATCTCTGTGCACCCAGGTTCTCAAAGCAGAAATGTTAGAGTCACACCACATCTCTCCCCTTCTCTCCTACTCCTTTTAGCTCTTTCACTCTATTCCCACCCAGTGTGTCTTCTGTCTTCAAGTCCTTTTCTGAATCCGTCACTTAGTAGACCTAAGAACTCTATTGCTTTGGAAAAGTCATATAACTTTTCTAAGTCTCAGTTTCCTGCCCTGGAAATGGAGGTAATGCCTACTTCATGAGGCTGTTGTGAGGATCAAATTTACTATTCAAATTTATGGGACAGTTACTTGGTAAAAAGCAAGTCCTGCTAGCAAAGATTAGGTTATATTTGCTCACAGTACACAGCACATATCCATGATGACAACCTTCTGGGCAAGTCTTCTAGACAGAAGGCATTTTAATTTTTTTTTTAACATTTATTTATTATTGATAGAAAGAGAAAGACAAAGCATTAGCATGGGAGGGACAGAGAGAGGGGGAGACACAGAATCTGAAGCAGGGTCCAGGCTCCGAGCTGTCAGCACAGAGCCCGAGGCAGGGCTCAAACTCACAAACCGCGAGATCATGCTCTGAGCTGAAGTCAGACACTTAACTGACTGAGCCACCCAGGTGCCCCTAGACAGAAGGTATTTTAGAATCATGGATGGGCCTATGATATCTCCAGGAAGTAGAATTACATCCTGGAGAGAGATGGAACAAAGATCTTTAGCTGCCAATTGTATTTTACTCACAACTGTCAAAGAAGACATGGTGCATACTGCAGGCCATTAGGCAAATGTGTCCAAATGTGCCCTAATGGCACATTAGGCAAATGTGCCCAAATGTGCCAGCACCCAAATACCGAGAGAACAAAGCTGGGGTTCATAGAGCAGAGCCATTCCTATTGTGTGATCCTTGCTTCCTGCAGCTGTTGCTTCATGGGATTTCACTGGCAAGTAATCTGGCTTGTAGTGCCGTCTCCACTGACAAGCTGCTAGCCCTAACAGATTGCTCCTGTGGAAACTGCTATTGTATGTTTCCTGAGGTCTGCATCTCATTTCCTGAGGATTTTTGGTTATCCAGTAACCCTCACTTTTCCTTCAGCCTCTTATCCAATACCAAAATGGCAGAAGAACACACTCATCCTTTTAGCTGTTGTAGTGTCCTTCTGTAGTGTGGCTGCCCAGGTCTTCTGAAGCAGCTGGGCTGGCTACACCATTCAGCAAAGCCAGTAAAGTGTAGTAATGCTGCAATAACCAACTGGATGCCTAGAAACCAGTCTTTGTTAATGAGATCTCCAAATTGAGAAAGCTCTGTGACTTGCTTCAGGAAGCAGAGGCAAATATAATAAGGATTTCTTGGTTCTGGAATGCTGCTTCTCTTGTTTCATGGAAACTCTTATAACCCAGTTAGATTATCCTCTGGGAAATGAATCAGGGTGGTTTAGAAAAACAGGCCACCAGTGGTCACTCCTCCAAATTGTTTGGCTGGCTGTGAAGGCAGAGGTGTTAGTGCTAGAAAGGCCTCAAAAGACACTGATGGCTTTGTGGTGGGAGGGGTGGAATGGGGAAGAATGGCAGAGGAAATACTGTTAAGACACTCAGGAGGAGACCGCTTGTTCTTTCAGCTATCTGGATCATCATTTAGGACACTGCCGTAGAAATACAATTCTAGTCAAACCTCGATTAAATTGTGTATGAGAGAGGATTTTCTGTTCCTAGGCAAATCAGTCTCATAATTAGTTCAGTATCAGGCTTCCTTGAAGGCAGGGCCAAAAAGGAAGTGAAAAGTGAAGTTTGGAAGTTGTAAATGCAAGCTCATTACTGAGGGAAGAAGAGAGCTTTGAGAATGACCTAGAAATGTTAAAAATTTCTATATTTTACAAGAAGGCAGTTTTCAAATATGAATCAGATCATGCTTTAAACCATGCAGTGGCTTCCCATTGGTCTGACTTAGGCCAGACCAGACCTTAAACCTGGTCAAGGGTCAAAGACTGGTGAGGATGATGACTCAGACTAGGTCAAGGTAGCCTAAGAAATAAAGTAGTAAACTTCAGGCTTAAGTAGTAAACTTCAGTTTACTACTAACAAATGTGTGAATAGGAGCACCTTGGAAACCCTAAGATAAAAACAGGAGTTGGAGGCCACTTTCTCCTATAGCTGTTCCTGCTTTCATAGAGGCACATTGAAAGTTATGTGGTGTTGGAGGCCTCAAGGCTGGAGATCAGCCACACCCACAGCTTAGGGTTTACCCCCTTTTGCCACAGTTACCAATGTTTACAATCTATTTTTGCATATGCGTGCCACACTGAGTTCATGGAAGGCCTACCCATAGTCTGTTGCTGTACTTAGAAGGAAATCCTACAAATCCCTACATGATCTACCCTCTGCTAACTGCTCCAGCCTTATAGGGTACCTCTCTTTGCTTGGTTCACCATGCTCCAGCCCCACTGGCCTTTCAGTTTCTTACCATGCCATGATCTTCCCCTCAAGAAAGCCTTTGAATCTACAATCTCCCAACTTTTCCAGCTCCTCTCCTGCTTCTCATCCTTCAGGTTTCTAGTTCCATACTATATCAGAGAAGTCTTCTTTGACTCTTCTATTTAAGGTAAGTCTCCCTCGCCCCCCACCATTGCTCTGTTAATATCACTAATTTTTAATTACTCAGTATTCATCACTGTCCATTAGTATCATGTTTGCCTGCTTGTTTAATCTTTTCCGTCTCCTTAAGTAGAATTTAAACTTCATAAGGATAGGGACCTTGTCTATCTTCTTAACCCTAATGTTTCCAGTACGCAGCACAGTGCCTGGTGCATATTGGTGGTTTGAAACTGTTGGTAGGTTGCCTTTCTCCAAGAGGGAAACAATCAGTATGGATGATGTATCCTCTTCATCAGGTATATCAGACTTCTTAAGAGTTTCATCAAACATCTTAATGAAAACTTTCTCTATTTTTTCTTTTTAAAAGTTTATTCATATTCAATATAAATACACTCACAGATACTCATAGTTGTTAATACAATGCAACTTACCTTAACTTACACCATACAATTTGGGCTGAAAATATGGTATACAATTTAAGTTAAAAATGAGAGGGCTTTACAACCTGGTTTATTTTTCATCTGTTACAAATATAATAAAGAGCCTCTCTCAAAAGTTGTTAAAGCCGGCAGCAGTGAGTCTTTTAGAACACTGCCTTAGGAATGAAATTCTATATTCATGAACAATTTATCTTTGGTTTGTTTCTGTATAATGCACAAACTGCACTCTAAACGCTTAAAATTTGGTACAGGAAAATATTTTTAAAATATTTTAGTGCCAGCTAACTGTGTATAGTGGGCAGCCATCTATGTGTAACATATGAAAAAACTGTGAAAACTATCCTATTTTGGTTTATATTGTATATAGTTTATAAATCAACACAAACTAAGACTGAAATAATTCCTTAGATCTGATTTCCAGTGGTATGCTGGAACTGGCTTGTACCAGCTTGTGAAAGTAGATTGTGTATATATCTTCCCAACTCCACTTTTATTGACTTCAAGTTGGTAGCTTGCAATTAGCCATGGTGGGAGTACTTATACCACAGGAATAAGGAAATGCCACAAATCAGGGCTCTTTTACTCTCCCACCACCCAAATACAGTCATTAAATATTTATGAGCTTATCACACCATTAGTTAGCACTACCAGTTCATCCTCTGAGGACCAATAAAAAAATCAACAAAATAGTTGTCAGTTTTGATTTTTATAGAAAAATAAATGTAGGTTTCATCTTCAGGTTTTCAGTCTAGAACTGAAACTATAGCATAGGCAAGGTGTACCTTCTATATTCAACCTGCATGGTAACAGGTCATGGAGTCTATGTGGCTTTAAATTTGCAAGCAGTTAGGTGTGAATTCTCCAAAGTTCAAGGGCAATGGTGATCTAGAAATGCCTCTAGAAATAAATGGCTCCTTTTTTTTTAATTAGATATATTTTTAATTTTAATGATCAACTCAGCTGGGGATTTATTTCAATAACACACTTAACATTCCAGAGCCAAGAATTACATTTTTAAAAAATTTAAATCCAAGTTAGTTAACATATAGTGTAATAATGATTTCAAGAATAGAATTTGTTGATTCATCATTTACATACAACACCCCAGAGCTCATCCCAACAAGTGTCCTCCTTAATGCCTCTCAACCATTTAGCCCATCCTCCCACCCAACACTCCAACAACCCTCAGTTTGTTCTCTGTATTTAAGAGTCTCTTATGGTTTGTCTCCTTCTGTTTTTATATTATTTTTGCTTCCCTGCCCTTATGTTCATCTGTTTTGTATCTTAAATTCACATATGAGTGAAATCATATGGTATTTGTCTTTCTCTGACTGACTTCTTTTGCTTAGCATTATACACTCTAGTTCCATCCACGTTGTTCCAAAGGGCAAGATTTCACCTTTTTTTCTTTATCACCGAGTAATATTCCATCACATCTTCTTTATCCATTCATCAGTTGATAACATTTGGGCTCTTTCCATACTTTGGCTATTGTCAATAGTGCTGCTATAAACATTGGGGTGCATGTGCCCCTTCGAATCAGCACTCCAGTATCCTTGGGATAAATACCTAGTAGCGCAATTCCTGGGCCATAGGGTAGTTCCATTTTTCATTTTTTGAGGAAGCCTCATACTGTTTTCCAAAATGCCTCCATCAGTTTGCATTCCCATGAGAAATGCAAAAGCAGTCCTCTCTCTCCGCACCCTCACCAATATATGTTGTTGCCTGAGTTGTTAATTTTAGCCATTCTGACAGGTGTGAGGTGGTGTCTCATCATGGTTTTGATTTGTATTTCCCTCCAGATGAATGATATTGAACATTTTTTTCATGTGTTTGTTAGCCATCTGGGTGACTTCTTTGGAAAAGTGTCTATTCATGTCTTTTGCCCATTTCTTCAACTTATCAAAGTTGAAGTTCTTTATAGATAAGATAAGTTCTTTATAGATTTTAGGTACTAATCCTTTATCTGATGTGTCATTTGCAAATATCTTCTCCCATTCCATAGGTTGCCTTTTAGTAGTGCTGATTGTTTCCCTTCACTGTGGGGAAGCTCTTTACCTTGATGAGGTCCCAATAATTCATTTTTATTTTTATTTCCCTTGCCTCTGGAGACGTGTCAAGTAAGAAGTTGCTGCGGCTGAGGTCAAAGAGGTTGTTGCCTGTTTTCTCCTCTAGGATTGTGATGGCACCCTGTCATGTTTAGGTCTTTCATCCAGTTTCAGTTTATTTTTGTGTATGGTGTAATAAAGTGGTTAAATGGCCCTTTCTTGTAGACTAGAAAAGAACATGCACCCATAGTAATAAGAAACTTTATTTAAAAAAAAAAAAAAAAACAAGTAGCCCCCAATGAAGAAGCGGCTCTAATACAAGAACAAAAAATAACTTAAGGTATATGCTAATGTGTATGAGGTTTGGTTTTGGGTTAATGAAAATGTTTTAGAATTAAATAGTGGTGGTGGGTTGCACAATTTTGGGAATACACTGATGAAAAAAACCCTGAATTCTGCATTTTGAAAGGGTGAATCTTATGGAATATGACTTAAATCTCAATGAAGCTGTCAGTAAAAAAAAATTAAGGTATACTGGCAAACTACATAAACACAGGTTCAAAGGATAGTTAACAGAGAAATACATTGTAAAGAGCTTACTGAATATTTGGCTTATACTGATCTCTAGTGTGTTGTTAACTTCACAGAGTCTAAAAATCTGGTGAGTGTTGACTCGCACATTAAGAAAGATGAAAGCAAGCAGCATTTCTTTTTATTTCACTCTGCTGCCCTTCCTTTTCAATCCTTTTCTCCTAATAATTAAAATAATGTCTCTATTGGTGTGGGTTTAAATCAGGGGTCAGCATCTTTTTTTTTCTGTAAAGCACCAGATAGTAAATATTTTAGGCTTTGTGGACCATAAGATCTTTGTCACAACTACTCAAATCTGCAATTGTAGCATGAAAACAGCCATAGATGATACATAAATGAATAAGTTGTGGCTGTGTGCCAAAACAACTACAAAAACAGGCAGCCCATTAGATTTGGTGCATAACACAGTCTCTGGCTTGCTGACCCTTTGTCTAGACTGCAAAATATTGTGGGAGTGTTGATTTTGCTTGGGAAATTCTATTGCATAGAGTAATGTTTTGCAAACTGGGGATGGGGGTGGGATATATATCAGAATCATCCATCACCATATCTTGTCTTTGCAGGATCTCTTATTCTCAACAGACCAAAGGCAACATTTAGGTATTCCTTGTGTCCCTGAACAATACCTATTTTAGCATTACTAAATATACTATATATCATCTTATCTCCTGAATAAATCCAAGAAGTGTTGCCTTCTCAATCCTGCCCATGTGATCTTATGACAGTAGGGCTGAAAAGCATTTTAAATTAAAAGTTATCTACAGCCACAAGATGCAAGGAATTTTTTTTTCTAAGACAATTATTAACTGTAAATTAAGAACAGGAAACAAAATTTTGCCCAATGAATTAGATCATTGTTTAGGACACATTTAAGTTTTCATATTATTCCACCTAAAGTAACTGGGAGCACAGGAAAAGAAACGATGAAAAAAGATAAGTAAAAATGATCTCTACTTAGTGTTGCAAATGGTCATCAGTTCTCCAAATGACAGGTGTAGCCACTAAGCAAAGGGCAATATTTATCGGTGCATAGAGTGGAATCAATTATTTTTCCTATGTCAAAATGTTCAGCCATATCTCACACATATTTATTATATGGATGTTAATACTGACTTATTTTTACTGATAGAGGGTCTAGCATTTCCCTTTTTGCAGCCATGTATCTGAAGCAGTGATTCTTAAAGGGGCAACAAAGGGGAGATTATAAAACTTATCTCCGGAGCTCATGCTGCCAAAAACCTGACATTCCACCTAAGGGGTTATCTGTCCCTTGCCCAGAAACTGCCTTAGTAAGCCATTATTACAGATAGGAATGTGGTTTCTCAGTGTGTTGGGGCAGGAAAAAAGTGGTTAAAAATTGCTGGTGGAAAGTAGCAAGAGAGATGATTTGCATGCGCAAATGCAAGGTTGTATCACTGATAAAAGACAGAATGCCCACTTGTATCCACAGCAGGAAGGAAAAACTTTTAACTTATTTAAATAATTGTGGCACGAGTGTGTTGAACTGCTGGTTCATTTACTCTCCTCTATTGAATTATTGCCACAGAACGCTAGAAAACAGGCCTGAAAACCTTTATAGCATTTTAGGAAAGCAAATAGGACATTATAGAAGTAAAGGTACTTTGGACTAGTCTAGTATGCTCTATTAAGTTACACTGGTTAGCGTTCCCCCTTACAACTCATTTTGTTGAGCAAATTTTCCTATTCACAGCATCTGAGAGTAGAAATGAGACACATATGTAAAAAACTAACACAAGGTAGAAGGTGATACATTTCCCAAAATAATTATGGAGTACCAGGGACATTCACAAGTGGGAGAGATGACATCAGGTTGGAGCAGAGCATCAGACAGAACTTCATTAATCTTCAGACTTCTCAGCTACCTTTCTAAGCACAAAAGCAGTATTTAGACACTGATTTTTGGTAGTGCTGTTATTTTTTAAAGGCATTATTTAGCTTTTTCAATGTGTGACTTTAAGTTTTTTAAATGTAAACTCATTACATCTTGGGAGCTATAGATTTCTCTGTTGGAGCATCAGGCAATGGAAATTGGTTTGGGGAAAGATTATTGTGCCTTACTACATTCTCGCATGTGTCTTCTGTTGTTTCCAGCCACTTAGGTCTGCTACCTAACATATATGGTGGAGATTATTTAGAGCTTTTGAGGAAAGTTGAGGAGAACCTCTATTCCTCAGCAGACATGTGAGGAGCAGATCAGGAAATGAGATAGATATGCAGTTTGACAGTGGTGTGCACGTGTATGCACGCATGCGCGCGCACACACACACACACACACACACACACACACACACACACACACAGAGCTGACTTGGCAGCTGTGAGGATGGAGGTGGGGGACTCTGTGCCAGCTAAGCTACTTCAAGTGCCTGCATGTCTGAGGCTGGATTTGAATCCTCCAGCGTGTGTGGAGTTAATTCCCATTAGGTTGGACTCCGCCCCTCTCTCCCAAAGGTAAAGCAAGGTTTTCAGGCAACACTGCAAAGCGCAGCTGGGATTCCCATCCCCTTCTGACAAGCTGTGAGGAGAAGTTGTTTCTCAGATTTGAGTCTGAAGAGAGGGAACAAGTCAATCAGCTTTCGTGGTCAGAAGGTAAATTTGCAACTTGGGCCAAATGCAATTGAAACAGCTGGTTAAGAAACTGCTTTGCTCTCCCCCTTGCTCAGCCCCATTTCTCATTTTTCTTTCTCAGGCTTCCTGTACTTCCATCTCACAGCTCAAAGAAGCTGTTTTCTTCCCAAAGAGGGCCTGGTGCATTTTTACTCCCTCATAGCCCGTTGTTTGCACAGAGGGTAAGAGGGATCTGGAGCTGGATTTCTATTTCATATTGACATGGTCTGAGGACCTAAGGGTTAACTGCTAGCTGGTTTCCCCAGGAGAGTTGGTAACTTGAGGAGAGGAAGTGCATGTCTCTGGGAGTGGAGGGAGGGATTTTGTTCTGACCTGTCTATAGAAGGAAAAGCGGATCTGCTTTGCTCCTGTGCTGAGTTGATCTCTTAGACTTGCCTAAATTGGGATTACGGGACTGAAATGGGGTGATGGGGTTAAACTGAAAGGCAGATGCTGAAGTCAGTCAGGCTGGAGACAAAAGATTTCATTCTCTCAGTAAATATTTATGAGTTCCTACTATGTGCCAAGCACGATGATTTACAGGAAAAACCTGCAGTAGTTTAAACTATAAATCCGTTCTTGAAAAGAACAGTGGGCCCAGTGGTTCCATTTTGTGATGGGAAACTGAATGCGGAAAGAAGCCACAGGGTAAGAACTCACTGGGAGAGGGGCTGGAGGAGAAAGCGTGGGGAGAGGAGGGATGTTCTACTTCTTGGGAGACTTCAAGTCTTCTCTCTTATAGGGGAATGGAATCTCTTCCATTAGAAGGGAGAATAATTGAGACCTGTCCTGTTAGGTATACCACAGATGTTATTTATCTTGAACTATGTTTAATCATCTCTATTTTATTTTTTTTATTTTTTAAAAATATTTTTATTTATTTCTAGGAGAGAGAGAGAGACAGCGTGATCAGGGGAGGGTCAGAGAGAGAGGGAGTCACAGACTCTGAAACAGGCTCTGAGCTGGCAGTCAGTACCGAGCCTGATGCAGGGCTCGAACCCACGAACCGCGAGATCATGACCTAAGCAAAAGTCAGACGCTTAACCGACTAAGCCACCCAGGCGCCCCTCTATTTTATTTTTTTTAAGTTTATTTATTATTGTTGATATAGAGAGAGAGCACAAGCTGGGGAGAGGCATAGCAACAGGGAGACACAGAATCTGAAGCAGACTCCAGGTTCTGAGCTGTCAGCACAGAGCCCGATGTGGGAGGCTCGAACCCATAGACCTTGAGATCATGACCTGAGCCAAAGTCAGACACTCAACCGACTGAGCCACTCAGGTGCCCCTAATCATCTCCATTTCATAGATAAAGCTTAAACTGGAGGTTTTAAGTGATCCTCTCAAGTTCATATCATCTATAAGAAGAAGACCTCGGGGCCCTATATCAGATCTGATTCTAAAATCTGGACCCTTTTTCCACTAAAACGGTATTTCTCAATCATTAGCTCCCATCAGAATCAATTAAGAATTTTTTTTTTAATGCAAATCTCGGGGCGCCTGGGTGGCTTAGTCGGTTAAGCGTCCGACTTTCGCTTAGGTCATGATCTCACGGTTCATGGGTTCGAGCCCCGCGTCGGGCTCTGTGCTGACTGCCAGCTCAGAGCCTGGAGCCTGTTTCAGCCTGTGACTCCCTCTCTCTCTGACCCTCCCCTGTTCACGCTGTCTGTCTCTCTCTCTCCTAGAAATAAAACATTAAAAAAAAAATAAATGCAAATCTCATCAATTGTAATTGAGTGACTCTGAGAAGGAGTGTCACAGTCTGTATTAAAAAACAAGCATGGAGGGTGATTGTAATGCAGAGGGGTTAGGGCCCCAAGTTTGAGAAACTCTTAATATGCCATACTGCCTCTTATGTCTGCTGAAGTGATTAAGGAAGCATCCAACCCACCTTCATCCTATAGTGGCTAGTTTCACTGAATGGAGGTGGTCAGCTGTGGTGGCATGCTATTCCCCAATGAGGCCATAGGTTGAGGGTCTATTGGGCAACAGTAGCAGGGCTGGGACCATGAACCTAAGTGTTTGGGGAGATGTGGTACCAGTTAGTCCACTGTTGATAGAGCTTAACAGTCTCTTGCTAGAGCAGGCTGATAGGAATTGTTTCTAACTGGTGGATGGTGTGAGATAGGACTCCTAGCTGACCAACTGATCACTGAAGGTGGTGGCATCTGTCCAGCTGGAATAAGACCTGCGATGAAGAGCTCTAATTGCACCTCACTTTCCAAAGCAGAAGACAAGTGAGGAGCTCAGAGAGCAGATTTTTTTAGGGAAGGGAGAAGTTCATATGAAATTTAGGGAGATCATTTCAATTCTCACCTTTCCAACCTCAAACTCTGGAGAAAGGGAATAGCCCAGGACCTGACGTGGAGATTCTTTGCAAGAACTTTCTCTGTCTCTGCATGGCCAACTTGATTATTTAAAATTGGCCTTCCAGGCTATCAGTGACTCAGTTTGTCTTTTGTCTCCACTTACCCGCTGACTTCCTGCCTTCAACTGCCTTACCTGCTTGTGAACATCTCAGATGCAAATAAATGAATAAACAAAGCCAACACAGCTAGTTTTGCTAATCTTTCTACCCCAGAATAAAAGAAGAGGGAAGGAGGGACAAGGCTTAGAAAGAGGGTCAGCAAACATCAGCTGAATAATTTGAAAAACAAGGCTTAGTTCAAAAATGAGATATTAAGCAGAGACTAGAATGGTGGTGCTAGGGGCTGGAGAAGAGGAGGAAATGGCAACTTATTGGTCAACAGGTATAGTTTCAGTCATGCTAGATGAGTAAATTCTAGAGATCTTCCATATTACTTTGTGCCTATAGATAATGGGACAATGTTGTACACTTTAAAATACAGTAAGAGGATAGATATTACATTGTATTCTAAACATACACGTAGCAGACACACACAAAACCAATACAATGACATTTTTGAAGGTTATGAATATGTTCTAGTATCTTAATTCTGGTGATGGTAAAACGGATGTACGGGTATATCCTACCCCATTGAGATGTGTACACTAAATGTATGCATTTTTTGGTATATCAGTTACACATTAAAAAAAAGCTTAAAAATATGAGGTCTTCTTTCAGTCACTGAGATACAAATGGAAAATAAAGCCCTTGGAGTAGACGATTTCAGGCACAGAACTAGGAGTAGCTCCCATTGTGGAGATATACAGAAGAGGAATAACATCTGAAGGACTCAGGTGGTAGAAAATAAGGAGAAAAATGTTTGGAAAGTGGTAGTAGATCTTTTGAGGCTCTGTCTGAAGCAGAAAGATCTAGAATGTTCAAATTTAGGCAGTTTATATACCCAACTTGATACAAGGAATCTCATTGGGCAAAGACATTTCTGGAGCATGCTTCTATTTACCGTTGGAAACATATGTCTGTGTCACTTCCTACAGAAGTCTCAACACTGAACATGATATATTTGTAACAGGGTTGGCAGGTAGGCGATGCAGACTATCTGAGGGGCATGGCGAGAAAGGCCTGTTCATATTCCTTTGCCAGCACCAGTGCCAACAAAGCTGCTCCTCACAGACCAGTAGTCTTACAGCCATGTTTTGCTTAGCAGCTGCAAATCAGGGACTCTCTGACCACTCTATATTCTGGTCATTAACTCAATGGCTGCCTTTCCTGGATCCTGTTACCCTTGGTAAGGTAGTGCTTTCCTTAACTCAGAAGTTGTATCACAAGCTTAACAGGGAACAAAAGTATTTGAGTCGTTTCCAGTGGGAACTGGGGAGAAAATGAGGTAAAGGAAGGATTTGGTTTCTTTTCTTCCACCCAGAAGAAATAAGAGTGTTTTTTTCCAGTTTCATTGCTACTAACTGCCTACATAAGAGTACGTACACATGAGAATGAAAAAGTGAGAACAAATGATGAAGACTTGGCAGTGTGACACCACAAAGAGAGAGGTAGAATGCTCATGGGGGCGCTTAACGTAAGCTACCAGCAATCTGAGTCGATTAAGGACTGTCATCTGGAAGACCAGCCAAGCTCTTCTCCATTCTCTCTGAGGACACGACCAAAGGAATTGGCCTTAAGTTGCAGCAGAAAAGGTTTAAAATAAGACATAATAAATGATTTATTGACAGTGAGAGTTGTTAAGCTACTGAGAAAAATTGTAGATTCTCCTTCCATGAAGTTCTTTAAAAGCACTGTAGATGACCATTTGACATGTAATACTTAGGTGTGTTTCCTGCCTCAAAAGGCTGGAGTGATTCTTACCCATGAGTCTGCATTAGAATGACAATGATATCTCTAAAGATTAGTGAACATTAGCCTTCTGTCAAGAATAGTAAATGCAGAACACACCATGCTTCCACTCTGGTTGTTAAACTTTCTGGCCACACTCACTGCATCTTATATGACCACAACCACTCTCAGAAACAGGCATGTGACCCACTTAGAAGATGGAGAAACTAAGGGACGAGGGAGCATGTGACACCTAAAGACAGAGGGTCATTAACAAGCCTCTCAATGACTGGTTACTGGGCCAATTAGCAGGAACACCAAGGCGAGTTCTTTGTTTCTGAAATCCAGTGTAGCTATATAGCTAGAATTCTAGGACAGGGAAACAAAGCCATTGCATACATGACATATACAAGAAGAATAAAGATAGAAAGAAGTGTAGCACTGTGTGTGACTTTTATTTATGTGATTGCAAAGAGACTTAGCTAGTTCCTGAGAATGAACTTGGATTGCTTTGGAGGGCTGTCATGAAGGGAAGTTACTCCACTGCAGGCAATACAGGAACTAAAAGCACTTGCTTGAATGTACTTCCACACCTGGCACATGTGAGCATGTACAGTGTGCCTGTGTAGCATCCACATGGCCCATTGACTCTCTGTCCATCCACAGGGGAAATAATTCCAATTCCCAAGCTGGGTTGGGGTTTATTCTATGCTCGGAAAATATGGAGCAATTGGATCTCTGAGATCTCTTCCTTGACTGCATGAGGTCTCATCTATGATTCAGAAAGGTTTACATTCAAAATACATAGGCTTCAGCTCTGCACTGTTTAATTCCATGGTCACTTCTGACTTTGTATTATTTGAGTCCTGAATAGAGAACATTAGAGTTATTTGTGGCAGTGATTCTGAACTTGCTCTCCATGGACAGTGCTGGCTCACCACACATCTGGTCCTAAATAGAATGACTAACTTTCCTAGTTTTGTCACTGAAAGTCCCACATCCCAGGAAATGCCTCAGTCCCAGGAGAACTGGCATAATTGGTCATCCTAGTTCTGAATGAAATAAGTACAATGAGTTTTTTCTGAAGTTGGAGGTATATAATTTAGGTTCTGATAGCCAATGAGTTTCCCTAAAGATAAGCATGTGTAATTTAAACTGACTTTTGTGATTCTTCCATCTTCCATTTTAAAACTAAAATTGTGGTGATAGTGGTTGGTAGTATTGTAGTTTTTTTTAAAAGCCTGATTTCTCACAGAAGTTAATAATCTTATGTCAGAGCCACACCTTTTATTTTTAATATAGTCTAGATGCCACTCACTGATACAGTTTCTTTCTCTGCCTTAGATTCTCTGCCTTTCTACTGGTTGTCCTACTGGGGCCTTGGATCTCCAGGTGATAATGTTTTGGGGCAACATATGGGGTTGGTTCTGACTTATTGCTGAGCTTGAAAGAGCTAATGCTCTTGTTCTGCTGGTTTACATACTGCTTAGAGAAAGTGGCCTTTCTCCCACCTTCCCAGTCTGTCCTTCTAATTCTTTCCCCATTCTTAAACATTTTTTTTGAAATCCTGGATGGGAAACCATGGAGGCTTTTCATTGTAATACTATTGGGTTGATAAAGGAGAACAATGAGGGAAGGTTTTGGGTGAATGGGCAGTAGGAAATGATGGCTGTGCCATTAAATCACTGTGTCACCTTGGGCAAGCCACTTAGCTTTCTGATACTCAATGGGCTAACTTGTAAATTGGGAGTGATGTTTTTCTTACCAAACACAGAAGGTTGTTGGACAGAGCACATGAAATGATGGCTTTGAAAGGGAGTATGATGAGGCAGTTGGCAGGTAGCGTTTGTCAGTTTGTTTCCTCCCATCCTCCTGCCTGGGCTTCTTCACCAGGAAGTGAATACATAACAGAGTGCTGCTTGCACTTCTCATAATCTTACAAACTCTAATATAACAAGTAGAGGCATTACCTCATTGCGGCCAAGCATACCTGTTTTCCAACAGCAATTACTTAAAACTAGTTCCACTTCTCCTATTGGCTTACAATCCCTCATCACATCTTCTTCTCACCCTCCCCCCCTCACATCAGGCACAAAGCCTTGTTCCCAGGGGCCCAGCTCAGGGCACTTTCTTCCCAAGCCCTAACATTCCAACATAAGCACCTGCAATTTATGATCTTCTCTCCCTTCCTGCACAAAACACATAGCACACAATACATATGTTTCAGGAGGGGAATTGCGGTGGACTGAAAACAGAGCATTATGCTAAGAATCAAATAACTGGGCTCTGGTCTGGCCAGTGTACCTCACTCGCCATTTCCCCTTGGGTAAATCACTTCCTCTCCAGATTCCCGTCTGTAAAGTGATGGGGGGGGGGGAGGGATGTTAGTACCGTGTGGTAGAAAAGTATTGGCCTAGGAATCTGCAGATCGGGTTTCTTATTTTCTTATTCTGGTGTTGCCGCTTGTTAACTTACTCTATGACTTAGGGGAAATCATTTCTTTCATTACCAGGCCGTGATCCCCCATATATAAAACAAGAAGGTTGAATTAAGTGATTCATAAAGGTCCCTGGCAGCCTGGAAACTCGCTGCTTCTACAAAATGGGTTTCATTAAACAAACATGAGTTGGAGTGCCTACTCTGCACCAGACATAGTGTAATGGTGCTTATGAAAGGGCCCATGGCTGGGCATGGTCCCTGAGACCCTGAAAACAGCTGCTGCTAGCTCCTGACAATGTCTCAAATTGGCAGTATGGCAGTCCCCATACAACCAGTGCCTGCACTGTTCCCCTTACCTTGGGTCCCCCTCCCCTGTAACCCTCTCCCCCCAACCTGTAGCTTTAGACAATGGTGATGAATCATGGAGAAGTTTCTGAAATATCCTACACCATCTGCCTGCTGGAGACATTCACAGTGCTGTCATCAAGCTGCAGTGTGGTCTCTAGCTGCCCTAATTGAGGCCAGAAAGCAATGGCAGATTAATGGAGTTGGGAGGGAAGTGGTTGATTTTCAACAGAGGGGTCTGTGAAAGCCATTTGTGAGCTGGGCTGAGGAGATTAGATCTGAAAAGGATCTCAGGGTCTTGAATCTGAGATTACTTGTTCCAGAAGGTACCTCGAAAGGTCTTTACAGCTATATATACATTCCTGCTGCCAGGCAGGGGGCACCTGATCTATTTCAGAGAGAATAGAAGCCTTTGAGTGAAGGATGAGGCAGGTTTTCTCAACAGCTGGTGTAGTCAAACAACCCTTACTGGTTGGAAAGTTGCCTCTCATATTGCTTTTGGGGAAAAAGTGACTGAACAAGTCTCACTCAGTGATAAGCATGGCGTGTGACAGAGTCGCCCCATATTTTATTCTACATATTTCAGCCTTGTGAACAGCTCATATTGATGCACTATTAGAAATCCTACATAGATCGCAGGGCCACATCCTGTGACCCCATAGTGGCTCTCTTTCCCTCTTCTCCCTTGTAGGAGGGGCAGCCCCATGAGTTGTCTTCCTTCTCCCTCACTCTCTGAAAACAACTTGCTTCCTGACCCTCTTGAGATACCATCTTTTTCCAGGCCTCCAGGCCAGTAAAGCCATTCCACTGGAGGCTGAGGATTCTCTGGGCAGCCTTGGTTTCATTCAGCCTACCCTCCTGTCACTTGCTTCGTGCTAGATGTCAAGAGTTGAAAGCTGTCTGATTAGGCTGCATTGAAGTTGCTGGAACAGCCACTAATTCAGTTCAGTGGCTCTTCCATTGCAGCCTAGAGACCATAGAAATCTGAATCAGGCGGAAGAAAGGGAAGATGGGGAAAATGCTGGAAAGCAGAATCCCAGCAGGACCTAAATGGTCCTGAGGAGAATACTTTTATCCAAAAGCAAAGGCCAAGTGTTACATAAACAAGCCTTAAGACTGGCCAGCCAAATGAAAAATTGGCCACTGGAGCCTACTTGATAACTTTTTGCATTTGGTGCTGTGACCCAACTCATCTCCCCATCCCTGCAGAGAAACCTGGGACCATGAGGAGCAGCCTGACCCTGGTGGGGACCCTCTGGGCCTTCCTGTCCCTTGTTACTGCTGTGGCCAGTTCTACCAGTTACTTCCTGCCTTACTGGCTCTTTGGATCCCAGCTGGGGAAGCCAGTGTCATTCAGCACATTCCGGAGGTGCAACTACCCCGTGCGGGGAGAGGGGCACAGTCTGATCATGGTGGAAGAGTGTGGGCGCTATGCCAGCTTCAGTGCCATCCCAAGCCTGGCCTGGCAGATATGCACGGTGGTGACAGGTGCCGGCTGTGCTCTGCTGCTCCTCGTGGCACTGGCTGCTGTCCTGGGCTGCTGCATGGAGGAGCTCATCTCCAGAATGATGGGACGTTGCATGGGAGCAGCACAGTTCGTGGGAGGTAAGACTGTGTCTCTGGGGTTGGGTAGGTTGTGGAGCTTGGTGGTAGGGGTGGGGGTGGAATATGTTGCCTTATGGGGAAATCCATTCTCTACCCCTCCTGTTTATCCAACCCAAACGCTATGAATGGGGACTCCTTTGAATGACCCAGCCCAATACTCTGCAGAGTGCAATCTATATCAGGGTTTTACTCATAGCAAAACGGACTAGTAGCAAAGTTAGTGTCTGCTTTTTTTAGCCTCCATTTTCATCACCTTCTTCTGCCTGAACAGTACCAATTTAAGACTATTATCCAGATCCACTTTCCAGGGACAACAACATAAACTCTAAATACACTTGATCTCTGAGAGCCTTGATCTCTGATAGTGATCTCAAAGGGCAATGATCTAATAAATATGTACACACAAGTGCTAAGTTTAATGTATAGCTTTCACCAAAATAATATAACTCTAAAAGTCAAATGTTAGGTAACGGACTGTAGGTGACTGCTTATTTGGCCTATATCTAAGGCTAGCCCTGTCTGGTAGCCATTAACAGTCTATCCCAATTTCCTATGGCTCTGACCTACCCTACTTATTTTCCCCCCCTCATTTAGTATCCCTTTAAATTTTGTGCAAAAGACCTGGGGCGCTGGTACTGTGTAGATGGGCCAGGAAAGAGCAAAATGCAAAAATTGTAAACTGCAGGAAGGCAATCAGGCAGTTTAATTTGAACTTTATGAGAAGAAAAGGCAAGTTTAGGCAGGCAAATATGTGTGTTATATTTTATACCTGGATGGGGCACCGGGAAAAAGTGCTGGTAGAACATCTTGCTGAAGTTTGTTGTTGTTGCTCATGAAGTTTTAGAATATTATTTAAGTCATTATCATTATCATCTCCATTACCAGCACAATGTGGATGAGTGGAGCCAAGAAATTTGGTTCACATTCCTAGCTCTTACGCTAAGTTGCCCTGTGGCTGGGCAAGTGACAGTGACTTCTACTATGTTCGCCCCTCTTCCTTCCTTGAGTTTGTTCATTGGCAAGATAGTGCAGATCCCAATTTTCTTTCTTCTCTCTATTAACTATATTGGGTTAGCCTTGGAGTGAGAGAATAGTGGTGAATAAAGACAGTGTTTCTCAATAGGGGCTATTCCCACCCTGCCCTGGACATTTGATAATCTCTTTGAGATACTTTTGGTTATCACAATGTGGGGAGTGTGCTATTGACATCCAGTGGATAAAGGTGAAGGATGATGTTAAATATCCCACAATGCACAAGAACAAGACAGCTTCCCACTTCCAACAACAAAGAAGTGTCCAGCACAAAATGTCAATAATGCCAAGGTGGAGAAGCCCTGAACCAAGGCATCATGGTTTCCTGATCTGCTTATAAAAAGTGCCAGATTCTTTTTGTTGTGCCAGTTAAGATGATATTTTCTGGTTCCCTCTTTCTTCAAACTCACTGTAAAAGTTTTAAATGTGAATTCACATTCTAGTCTCTCTTATTTCTGAATTTTTCCATTCTTTAGCTACTAATGGTTTTCTGGCCACATTGAAAGTCATTAGACTAGCTTCTTTCTTCCCCCTTGAAAACCATGGTTCAGAACCAGTTACTAAGGCTTGTATAAGCCAATTTCTTTGTCTCCCTTTGGGGGCTCTATGGATGTCATAAATAAACCTTAAATAGGCTGACTTTTTACCTGAATTCTTGGGCATGCTATAGACAGCACTTTTATGGACACATTATTTCGGAAATGACACTTAGCTGGCAGGAGAAAGCAGTGATCTTTGCAACTCATGTTTATATTCTCAGGGCCAAGTTCAGTGCCTGGCACAGACCAGGTGTTCAGTAACTATAAAAGAATGAATACACAGCTATAGCAGTGTCTACTGTATTTTAGGACAAGTTGGACATATGAGAGCTGGGTTTGTTCACATCATATCCTTTTTTTTTTTTTTTCTCCAGGCTTCCATTCAGAGACCTTAGTACCCTGAGTCCTTTTCTATTCTGATTTGAGAGTGACAGCTTAGTCTAACTTGAATTTCTAAGAGTTGCCAGCAGAGGGTGAGAGGGGCTAATTGGTAGGAATCAGAAGGCAAGTAGCAACAGCTTCCATTAGACCCCAGGCATCAGCAGTGGTTCCTACTTCCAGCTTGCTTGGGCTTGACTGAGACTTTTACAAAATCCTTATAGTTCTCCATATGATACATTTTAGTTGATCCCACTTCCTAGGTTTAGAAACTCAAGGGAAATTCTTGAGAAGATATGTGGGTAGGTAGTAGAGTTTTACAATACACTCATGGACTGAGTGGGGAACAGCTTTGGCTGAGTGGCAGGTGTAATACAGAGGAAGCAAAACATCAGTACTATTTTCATCTTATATGATTCCTCATATAGAATTATTCCCCAATGAACCTTGCTTATAGGAACATGGTCACAATATTTATACCTGGTTGAAGGTCTTTATTTTTTTAATGTTTATTCTTTTTTTTTTTTTTTTGAGAGACAGAGGGAGAGACAGAGCACAAGCAGGAGAGGAGCAGAGAAAGAGGGAGACACAGAATCTGAAGCAGGCTCCAGGCTCTGAGCTGTCAGCACAGAGCCTGATGTGGGGCTCGAACTCTCTGACTACAAGATAATGACCTGAGCTGAAGTCGGATGCCCAACTGACTGAGCCACCCAGGCACCTCTGGGTGAGGGTCTTTAAAGTTCAAAAATGAAATGCCATTTGACAGTAGTCATAGGAGTCAAGACCCAAGGTGTGGTAGTTCAAGGGTTATCTCTCGTTAAGTGAATGACACCGGACAGATCGCTAAATTTCCACAGCTACCCCATCTGTAACACCAGCCAAATCAGGGTCATTCCTACCTCCTTTTTTTTTTTTTTCTAGGAGAGAGAGAGAGAGAGACAGCGTGAGCAGGGGAGGGTCAGAGAGAGAGGGAGTCACACACTGAAGCAGGCTCCAGGCTCTGAGCTGGCAGTCAGCACAGAGCCCGACGCGGGGCTCGAACCCACAAACCGCGAGATCATGACCTAAGCGGAAGTCAGACGCTTAACCGACTAAGCCACCCAGACGCCCCGATTCCTACCTCCTTTTTAAAAACTTGTACCTGAGGTGCCTGGGTGGCTCAGTCGGTTAAGCGTCCAACTTCCGCTCAGGTCATGATCTCACAGTTCATAGGTTCGAGCCCCGCGTTGGGCTCTGTGCTGACAGCTCAGAGCCTGGAGCCTGTTTCGGATTCTGTGTTTCCCTCTCTCTCTGACTCTCCCCTGTTCACGCTGTCTCTATCTCTCTCAGAAATTAAAAAAAATTTGTTTTTAATTTAAAAATTGGTACCTATCAAGGTTACATCAGATGTGAGGGAATGGTGAAGATTGCTTGGGTGTGTCATATTTTCTAGGAGCCCCTTGGCACATGACCATTACCCAAGAGTCTCCACAGATCTTGTGTCCAACCTCTCAGAGATATGCTCTGTCAGTGTCAGGAAGCCAAGCCTGAACAGCCTGTTTAGCACCAGGGATAAAAGACACAAGAGAAAAAGCTGTGGGGGTTAAGTTTAAGCTTGCTGTTCAGCTGAGGAGAATTGATTTTGTTGCTCCAGGTCTGGCTGCTTCTCGGCAGCTAGTGCATTAACTCAAATACATTAGGGGGTGGAGCCAATCTGTTTTAGGTCTGGTTTATCTCTGCCAGACCCCAAACCACTGAAGAGATGGAGTATCCATTAAGAACTACTCCCTCCCCCTGCCTGACTCTTGTTCCCCAGTTTGGCAGCTGCCCACAGAGATGAACAGTGGGAAGTGGGAGAGACAGGAAGAAATAAAGAGCTGCTGGCCTGAGTCAGACTTAGCAAGGTGACCTGATGGGGCCCTTGGGTCCCATTTGCTCCACCTGCAGCTGATCCAGCTGGACAAGCCTAGGGTCCAGGGAGCCTTCCACTGGGACCTTCATGCCCTGCTCCAACCGGTGAAGGAAACATCTGGCCAGGAGATTATTTCAACCCTGGGGATGCTGAGGTTTCCAAACAGCTGGCCCCCAGTCCCTGAGAACAAGGTCATTATTCACATTCCCCTGTGCATACATATGCAAGATGCTTGTGAATTGTTCTCTATCTTCAGTGAGAGCTAAACAAAGAAGAAATAGTTGAGAAGTAAATATAAGGAACTTCTTGGCAGGAAAAAGTATAAGAGCTTGGATTGGGTTACATGAGGGAGGCCAAAAATCTTTCTAGAGCAGGGAATGTATCAAGATCACCTGGAGTGCTTAAAAAAAGGTGGACTCCCCAATTCTCCCATCCTCTTTTCCATTCTTATTTACATAGCAACAGGTGGAAGTCTGCATGTTTTGAAAAATCTCCCCAGTGACTCTGATGTGTATGCTGTGTTCCCTTTTCCCAACATAAGTGAGAACCACCACTCTGGACATTTTTTTTTTCTTAGTTAAGGAGATATAATTCAAAATACCCAGAGAGGCACCAGTTTTTCTTTCCATGTAAGGTCCTACTGCTACATGCTTCAAGCTCAATGAAAATTGCCAATAGAGACAGATCACTGAGAACTTGAATCAAGGAAAGGGGGCCATTTTTCTAAAAAAACAAAAAACAAAAACATTATCTTCCCTATAAACCATGCATATCCTGTAAAATCCCTTAAGTTTCACCAGGCGTCATTTAACATATCCTTACCATGCTGAACAAGGATACAAGTGGCTTTCTGCTTGGGAAAATAATATTTAAAGAAGTTAACCTACTAGCAAATACTTATGTACCAAATTGGAGCAGAGCAGAGAATATGGGTCAGGGGTCCTGACTCTGAGCCCTGGGCTTTATGCACCGGTGCTATTGATTTTTCCTTTTCCACTTGAAGACGAAATGCTAGCATAATATTTTTAGAGTGGTCCATCAACCATTTGTATAACGATTACCTGGGATGCTTGTTAGTGCCATTCTAAGCCTACTGAATCAGAACTGATGCCTTATACTCTGTATTTTACAGTCTGTTTAGACTGATTTACTCTTTAAAATATAGTATAAAATAGTTCAGATGTATGCACCACTCAGGTTAAGAAATATATTACCAATACAGTTATAGTCTCCTTCATATCCTGATCATATTCCCTCGTTCCTACAGCAGAGGCAACTATGGTGTTTCATTTGTTATTGATCATTCTCCAGCGTTATTCTAGTACACACCTAAATTTGAGAACCTCTGCTCAGTTGTGTTCACAGTGTTGCTTTTTTTCTAGAATTCGCTTCTCTTCCATCTATGCCTGTAAACATCTGACTCTTTCTCAAAGTTCATGTCAAATGTAGCCTCTGTGTGAAGCCTCCTCTGATCTACTTTAAATATTTCCTGCAGAAGTAAACTTTCTTATAACTACAAGAGAAAATATGGGGTCAAATGAATGAGAGAGTTGAGTGAGAAGCTCCTTGGGAAGGGAAAGCTGAAATTATAGCTAGAGGGCAGACTTACAAATTTTACACTATGTTAAAGTTGCTACAAGAGCAATAAATTGAGCAAATTAATAACAAATTAACCCATACTGGACTTCTGCCCAGGTGGTAAATTCAAACTACCTAATAATCATATTTAGACAGATATTTGGGAATGGGATGGGAGTGTAACAAAATGGTTGCACAGTCAATATTGGCACTGTGAGTGGTGGAAGGGGTAGCAAAGGGGATTGGTAACACCCAGGGAGGGGACTTCCTCTGCCCAGAGACAAAGTTTAGGCTCTTGCCTAATGGAGAATGTGCAATTAGAAGGAGGTTATACAACTGTTGGGATATAGGTAAGTAGTAATTCTGCCATCAGGGGAAGGTTGAGTGTAGCTGGGATGTAGCCTTAAGAGGGGTTCCAAGTTCTGTCCAAAAAGGTGGGTCTGAGGGTTTGTATTGGCGTTGAGGTTACCTGCCACAAGGGCTGAAGTGAGTAAAGTGTTTAACTCCAGGCATCTGCTTGGTCAGAGAAGTGAATTCAGACAAAAGAACCACTTTGGGGGAGAATATTTAGTATATTTTGGGGTAAGGGATTTGTGGAAACCTAGCCCCTACCCCAAAGTCAAGGAAGGGAAACAAGATGGCAGTCCACTGGTCACTGTATAGTAGGGAAGTAGGATGAAAACATACTCTCACATTCCCCTGTGCATACATATGCAAGATGATTGTGAATTGTTCTCTATCTTCAGTGAGAGCTAAACAAAGAAGAAATAGTTGAGAAATAAATATAAGGCACTTGTGGGGATGAGCACTGGGTGTTATATGGAAACCAACTTGTCAATAAACTATTCGTAAAAAAAAAGATAAAAAATAAAGGTCACAGAGCAGACCTTCTAGAAGGGGGAGAAAAAAAGAGAAGTAAATATAAGGAACTTCTTGGCAGGAGAAAGTGTAAGATCCTTTCTAGAGGCAGATAAAAATAAAAAAGTATCCAGCTGAACATAAGAAGTTGGGACAGACTTTTCCAGTGGACATATTTGGTTGGAAGGGTAATAAAACCAGGAGTTAGCAATAATACATACAGAAGTGGGAGCGGGGGCTATATCTCACACAGGGCTGGAGCTGGGATTTGAACTAGTCTTTTCTGCCATCAGAGCTGCTGTTCTTCACATTTTTAGCAGTGTTTTTCTTGTGTTGATACCAAGACCAGATGTATCAGTATCACTAAGATGTTTTTGAAATGTATATTCCTGAGCTGCCCTTACTGAATCAAGTATCTGTGGGTAAGGCCCAAGGATCTACATTTTTTTTTTATTTATTTCTATGAGAGAGAGAGAGAGAGAGAGACAGCGTGAGCAGGGGAGGGTCAGAGAGAGAGGGAGTCACAGACCGAAACAGGCTCCAGGCTCTGAGCTGGCCGTCAGCCCAGAGCCCGACGCGGGGCTCAAACCCACGAACTGCGAGATCATGACCTAAGCAAAAGTCGGACGCTTAACCAAGCCACCCAGGCGCCCCAAATCTACATTTTTAAGAAGCCCCATTCTTCTAGAAGGTGGCAAGACCTGGCACTGGTAAATGACCTCCAGGTTTCTATTTGAAGCACATCTTCAAAATCCCAAATTGATGAGAATTGTTGGAAACAAATATAATTGAGAATAAATTACCCTATGACTTCATTTTTAAAATATGGTTCCCAGGACACATCTTTCTATAGCTATTAGCAAATGTGATGGAATCAGCTCTCAGTTACAAGTCAAACATCTCCATGAAGCATGTGTACAACCTACTGTGCTCATCTGTTTAGAAAGCAGGAGGGAGGATAGGGGATGGGAAGAGTTGGAGGCTGGTTGGGTAGAGCATGGGGCCACATGCACTGGGACAGAACACATGCCTGGCCGAGATTTCTAGTCTCTGGCTTGGTGCCTGCAAAAAATTGCAAGATAACAACTCCAACCAGGCAGCTTTTGAATCAAGTCATGCCCAGTTTTTGACTTTTCAGCTGGTTTCTCTTCTGGGGAAAAAGAGGTAAGAAAGAAATCAGCATGGAGAATATGTGTAAGAAGTGAGAGAAGAATCATGGGGAGAGGCTGCTGTTTAATAACAACAATTTTTTACTGAGCATTTTCTATATGCTAGACACTTTATAAGTATTAGTTCTTGAAACAGCCCTATAGGATAAGAGTAATATTGTTCTCATTTTAAAGACGAGATAACTGCACAGAGAGATTAAGTAACTTGCCAAAAGTCACACAGCCTCTAGGTGGCAGAGCTGGAATTTGAACTTAGATCTACACGGACTACAGAACCTGTTCTCCCTATTTTTTCCAGCTTCTTAAAATATAATAGACACATGACACTGTATAATTTAAGGTGTAAAATGTGATTTAATACACATACATATTGTGAAATGATTACCACAATAAGGTTAGATAACAATCCACCTCACACCATTACTTTCGTGTGTGTGTGTGTGTGTGTGTGTGTGTGGTAAGAACATTTAAGATCTACTCTCTTAATAACTTTCAAGTATATAATCCAGTACTGTTCTCTGAAGTCATCATGTTGTGCTGTCTCTCTGGATCTAATGTCTGTAAGATTCCTAGTGCTTGCTTGAGGTATTATTGTCAAAAGGTGGTCATTTCTGGATTCCCTTCTCTAGAAGGGCAGAGCTTCTAAGTGTTGATGATCTTTCTGATTAGTGAGAAAAAGTGTTGCCAGTAACTGGCTATGTGACTGTAGGTAAATCGCTTTCCCTCTCTGAATCTCAATATCCACATCTGTAATGGGGATGGATTAGAGCAGGTAATCTCCAGAGGTCTTTCTCTCTCTAGGATTCTATAGCTGTATCAGGTGTTTACGATGATCTCCTATCCCTGCTAAGAAGATCCCTTCAGAAGGCTTCCCCCTTGGGTAGTGTGGGAAAGGTAAGCTGTCTGTTAGGTACCTAGAGCATACTCTGAAACAGATGCATTTATTAGGCACTTATTATGTACCAGGTACCAAGGCTACATAGTTGAGGATTTAAAAAAAAAAAGGCCCCTCCCTTCAAGGAACACATACTTCCCCCCCCAAAATATTTTATTAAGAATACATTCATTGGGGAGCTCCTGGGTGGCTCAGTCGGTTAAGCATCCAACTTCGGCTCAGGTCATGATCTCGCGGTTTGTGGGTTCGAGCCCCACATCAAGCTCTGTGCTGACAGCCAGCTCAGAGCCTGGAGCCTGTTTCATATACTATGTCTCCCTCTCTCTCTGACCCTCCCCTGATCATGCTGTCTCTCTCTCTCTCTCTCTCTCTCTCTCTCAGAAATAAATAAAACATTAAAAAATGTTAAAAAAAAAAAAAGAATACATTCATTGGGAGTAGATTCCCATGATTCATCGCTTACATACAACACCCAGCGCTCATCCCGACAAGTGCCCTCCTCAATGGCAATCATCCATTTTCACCTCCCCCCCATACTCCCCAAGAGCAACCCTCAGTTTGTTTTCTGTATTTAAGAGTGTCTTATGGTTTGACTCCCTCTCAGTTTGTAACTTTTTCCTTTCCCTCATGGTCTTCTGTTAAGTTTCTCAAATTCCACATACGAGTGAGAACATATGATATCTACTTTTTCTGACTGACTTATTTCACTTAGCATAGTACCCTCCAGAAGGAACACACACTTTAGTGAGGGGAGCAGACCACAACCAGTTATGAAAGATATATATCGCCAGATATTTTAATCACAGGAGTAAGCACAAAGTGCTGTGGGAACAGAGGGAAGGAATATGTAACTTAGGCTGGGGACGGGGACCTTGAGGATAGTGAGAAAGGCTTCCTGGAGGAGATAGTTTCTGACCTGAGCTCCTCATTACAGTAAAGTCTGAAGAACAAAAGAGGGCTGATGAAAGTGGAAGGATCCCCCTGCCATGGCAAGACAGACACTCGGCCAGCACTAGTTCCTGCTTAAGCAATCAGAGTCCATGCCAGTCCCAGGGATCTGAACGTGGAGGTTGGAAAGCGGAACTGCCGTTTTTTCTTAAACCTGTGTTCTTTTCTTCCTAATGTGTGTGGAAAAGCTCACTTTTTTAGTATATCTTCCCTCAAAGGATAAGTACCAGAAGCAGAAGCAGGAAAAGGCTTAGGATTCATTTCCCATTTTGTCTTTAACCTATTGTGCATACTCTAAGCTCCATACTGTGGCTCATACCTCCTCATATCATAGGATTTCAGTTCATCTGTGGTACAAACAAACAAACAAACACACACAACAAAGAGATCCCCAAACAAATAGGACTGTCATTCCATTGCCACTGGATAAATTCCAGAGCCTACAAAGACCTTTGAGTGACCAGTTTCATTTCCTTTAAGACCATCAGACAGATAAGAATGCCTTCTAATTTAAAGCATTCCACTCAAGGGAATTTCTAATTTTAATTGGTCATTCTTTTAGTTTCTAAATCCTCTCTTATTGTCAGAAAGTTATCTCCTTTTTCTTATTTAAATTCTTCTTGCTATTTCTTAAGGTCGTCACCTTTTTCTCTGGACTCATTGAATATTAAGAAAAGCTGATTTCCATGTTGCAGACAAGTTTGGAGTACTTTGTGGTCTTCTTCCAAAAGGACTCATCTTAAGGCAAAGTAGACTTATAAGCTTCTCAGAGTGTGTGTGGAATCTTCCTCAGTAAGGAAAGGGAGGTGAAGGTGAGGCCAGCAGTCCCTGGAGTAGCCTGCCTTTCACTGTCCAGCTGAGCCCTGGAGCTCTGAAACCTATAAATATGCCATTCATTCATCATTGATCAAACACCTGCTCTGAGGAGGTTCTGTGTTATTAGTTTTTCCATTTATATTCATGGCACATGACCTTCCCATAACCTCTGGTGTGGCACCCAAGTATAATGTTCTTGTAATTACACTCTCTTGGTTGCAAGTAGAAGAGACTCACTTGAGCTCTTTCACTAAAAAGGGAGTTGATTATAACACAAGGAAAGTGGAACTGGAAAGCCATTGGGAAGGACTGGATTTTCTCTAGCTCTTTCGGGGGAAGTGTGCAATTCTTTACCATGGTGTGTCTGCTTCATGCCACTGCATTCTCTCCCTCTAGGAAACAGTTTGCTCAGCCTACCCAGAATTGATGTCTATTTAGAACTTTGGATTTAATTTGGCTTAAGCTTGACACAGACTTGGTTCTACCTCTTGGTGTTTCTTCCCTAAGCTTTGCCCTATCTGCCAATTAGCTCAGCATCTCTGTTTCTTGATTAAACTGTCCAGAAAGAAGAACCAGGCCCAGCTGATATCTTCATGCCAGGATATGATATCACCCATCACTGAGCAGCCAATGAATTTAGTTGTTTTTGTGTCAGCTGTCATGCTTAGTCCAACCCACTGTCACCAAAGACATGAGGGAGGGGGAGGACATAGGTTATAAAATGTAAACCTAGGCAGTAGGGAAGAGCTGAGGATGATGCAGTTGTCTAAAAAGACAGTGTCAGCAAGAAGACCCAGATTTGTATCTCTGGTCAGAACAGTAAGGTTATTACTAACATCCCATAGTTTCTCTGTAGTGACCAAATAACCTAAACAAAATGGAGATGAAGACAGGGGGCACAGTGGAATGTATTGGAAGCCAAATAAAGGAGAGATGCTTAGCATTAAGCTGAAATTATTTCTCAGAATAAGACAGTATTTCTGGAAGAAGCAGTGTGGTGCTCTCCTCACCAGGAGAAGCCCTACCCAATGTATATACTTTCTGTAGAGGTCAGTCTGGCAGCTGAGTCCAAGATGTAGAAACCATGACCTACCTTTAACTAGTAAGGACCCATTTGACTCTTAGAAAAGGTTGAATTTTAGGAAAGAGTAACATTCTCTACATTGTTATCCTTGAAAATCAGACCAAGATAGAAGAAGAGTCTGTCTGATTGGAGAGACCAACTTAGCTTTGTAAGACTTCATCAAAAACATTTTGGCTGTAAAAAGTCCACTGGCCTGTCTTAATTCTTAATACTGCCTTTTATTTATAAGTTGTTCCCTCTACTATCTACTGCAACTCACTACCTATGACATGGCAAAGAAATTCTGTTGAGTTGGTAGTGTCATAGACATTTAAGGTTAATGGGGAAAGGTAAACTCTGGAAACAAGAGGCAGAATTGTAGCTGAGCTAATTCAGAGAGAATTTTGGGTGACAGAAGACTTGTTATACTTTTTCTACCTATGTGTATGCTTTTCTTTCCAGGGTTGCTGATAAGCTCAGGCTGTGCATTATACCCCTTAGGATGGAATAGCCCGGAGATAATGCAAACATGTGGGAATGTCTCCAATCAATTTCAGTTAGGTAAGGTGGTCTGGGCAGGATGGCAGTGATGGTTCTTTTGGGAATCTGGTTTTCCAAGAGCTTTACTTCTTGGAGGGGACTCTTCTTGCTAATGCTGCTTGTCTGAGTCTCTGTCATTATGTTAGCTTGTGGGAAGTGGTGACATGGCTAGATTAGTTTGGCCTTGATAACTCACAAAGGTTGAACATAAATTCCTCTTTATCAATTATGTTTCTCTATATCCTTTGTGAACTTTTACCCATAGTCCTGTGACAAGTTTGGGAAAGCCCTATCTACAGGAGTATTTCAAATGTCTAGAAACCGATGATCTGTCATTCTCTGAAAAAATCCTAGTTCCTATTACTATTTCCTTCCTAGGCACTGTTTTCCAAATATAAATCAACACTATCTCTTCTCACTCTCTACAGAGGATATAATAAGAAGTAATCTGCATCAAGCAGATTACCTTTACATTAAGCATTAGGAACCCAGATTAAATACTGGGAATTGTTACTAGCATTTTTACATTGTTACTAGTACATTAATGGCAGGAGCTATCAAATATTAGAATGAGTGACAGAGTAATTCTGGACTCTTCTATGGTTGCCAGTTCTCACTGAGAATGACAAGTTCACTAATGTGAATTGAGACTAGATTAGACTCTAACTGAAAGACTTCAAAAATATTTTCCCAATCTAGAAGAGAGTAGAAGGGAAAATGTCTAGGGTTCCTTAAGTATTCTCAATCATAGGAAAAGATTTTGGAACAATGAGGCCACCTATACCCTATAGCTTATGCTCTAATATTTCCCTTTCTATCTGTTGCCTAAGACTGTTTTTTGAGTCTCATCTGACACATTTTTTGGAGAAAGGAGTTATTCACTATACAACCACAACATGAAAAGGGCTATATAGAAGATGTGACAAGTGTGGACCCTGGAATATCTAGTGTTAGTGGCTCAGGGCAGAGCTAACTGGCAAATAGAATAATTCTGCCATGGGAGAAGGAATGAGTAAATATTTGGGGGAAGGTTCTTAAGAAAAAGGAAGCCAGCCATTATTATAGCTAGCTGGGATAGAGAATTAAAGATTTAGTACATTTCTCCTATTTTGTTGTTAGACATATAATTCTACTTTTTAAAATAACAGCTTTATTGATATACAATTCACATCCCATAAAGTCTGCCCTTTTAAAGCATACAATTAGTGCCTTTCACTACATATACAAAGTTGTACAATCATCACTACTATCTAATTCCAGCATACTTTTATAACCCCCAAAAGAAACCCCTTCCCCGTAAGCAGTCACTCCCCATTCCTCTCAGCATCCAGTCCCCCAGCAACCACTGTCAATATAGGTTTGCCTATACTGGAAATTTCATATAAATAGAATCATATAATATGTGGTTTTTACATCTGGCTTCTTTTACTTAGCATGTTCATCCAAGTTGTAGCATGTATCAGTAATTCTGTTTTTCATGGCTGAATAATACTCCATTGCATGACTATAACACATTTTATTTATCTTCTCATCAGTTGATGGATACTTGTTTTTTTTTAAAATTTCTGACTATTATGAATAATACTTCTATGAATATTTTTGTATGAACATAAATTTTCATTTCTCTTGGGTATATATCTAGGTGCAGAATTACTAAGTCAAGTGTGAATCTATATTTAAGCCTTTTGAGGAACTGCAAGGCCATTACATCATTTTACATTTCCACCAGCAATGTGCAAGTGTTCCAATTTCTCAACAGCTTCACCAATACTTATTTTCCATTAAATTTTTAAAATTTTTATTTAATTTTTATTTTTTTATTTTAAATAGTTTATTATTAAGTTGGTTTCCATATAACACCCAGTGCTCATCCCCACAAGTGCCCTCCTTCATGCCCATCAACCCCCTCTCCCTCCCCCCCCACCCTCAGTTTGTTCTCAGCATTCAAGAGTCTCTCATGGTTTGTCTCCCTCCCTCTCCCCTACTATTTTTCCCCTTCTTCTCCCCCATGGTCCTTTGTTAAGTTCTTCCTAATCCTCCTATACGTGAAAACATATGGTATTTGTTCTTCTCTGCCTGACTTATTCACTCAGCATAACACCCTCAAGGTCCATCCATGTTGCTACACGTGGCCAGATTTCATTCTTTCTCATTGCCATGTAGTATTCCATGGTATAGATAAACCACATCTTCTTGATCCATTCATCTGTTGATGGACACTTAGGCTCTTTCCTTGTTTTGACTATTGTGGAGAGTGCTGCTATGAACATTGGGGTACATGTGCCCCTATGTATCAGCACTCCTGTATCCCTTGGGTAAATTCCCAGCAGTGCTATTGCTGGGTCATAGGGGAGTTCTATTGTTAATTTTTTGAGGAATCTCTACACTGGTTTCCAGAGGGGCTACACCAGTTTACATTCCCCAAGCTCCACACCCGAAAAACAAACAATCCAGTGAAAAAATGGGCAGAAGACATGAATAGACACTTCTCCAAAGAGGACATCCAGATGGCCAACAGACACATGAAACAATGCTCAGCATCCCTCCTCATCAGGGAAATACAAATCAAAACCACACTGAGATACCACCTCATGCCAGTCAGAGTGGCTAAAATGAGCAAATCAGAGGACTCCATTAATATTTTTAATGTTTATTTGTTTTTGAGAGAGACAGAGACAGAACATGAGCAGGGGAGGGGCAGAGAGAAAGAGAGAGAGAGGGGGAGACACGGAATCCTAATCAGGCTCCAGGCTCCGAGCTGTTGGTACAGAGCCTGACACAAGGCTCAAATTCATGAACTGTGAGATCATGACCTGAGCTGAAGTCTGACGCTTAACCAAATAGCCAACTAGGTGCCACTGTTTTCCATTTTTAAAAGTTACAGCTATGCCAGTGGTTGTGAAGTGGTATCTCAATATGATTTGAATTTGCATTTCCCTGATAATTGAGGATGTTGAGCTTCTTTTCATTTACTTATTGGATATATCCTTCCTATATCTTCCTTAGAGAAATGTCTATTCAAATTATTTGTCTATTTTTAACTGGGTCATTTGCCTTTTTTGTTATTGTTGCTGAGTTGTAAGAGTTCTTTATGTATTCTGGATACTAGACCCTTTTCAGATATGATTTGCAAGTATTTTTTCTCACTCTATGGATTATATTTTACTTTCTTGATGATATCCTTTGAAGTACAAAGTTATTTAATTTTGACGAAATCCAATTTTATCTATTTTTCTTTTGTTTCTTGTGCTTTTGGTGTCATATCTAAGAATATATTACCAAACCCAAGGTCATGAAGACTATTTTGGCTATTCTGGATCTCTTATATTTCTATGTAAATTTTAGATTCAGTTTGTCAATTTCTGCACAAAAGCCAGCTGGGATTTTGATAGAGATTGGGTTGAATATGTATATAAGTTTGGAGAATATTGCTACTTTCACAATATTAAGTTTTCCAACCCAAAAACACAAGATGATGTTCCATTGAGTTAGATCACCTTTAGTTTTTTTCAATGGTATTTTGTAGATTTTGGTATATAAGTCTCACTTCTGTTGTTAAATATATTCTTAAGTATTTTGTTGTTTTTGATAATATTATAAATGGAAGTGTCTTGTTAATTTTATATTTTGATTGTTAATTGTTAATGTGTATAGAAATACAAATGGTTTTTCTATATTGACCTTGTATCCATCAAGCTTGCTGAACTCCTTTATTAATTCTAATGATTTTTTTTGGTAGATATCTTAGGATTTTCTATATATAAGGTCATATTATCTGATAGCAGAGATAGTTTTACTTCTTCCTTTCCAATCTGGATGTCTTTTATGTCTTTTCATTATCTAATTGCCTTGGCCAGAACCTCTACAACAATGTTGAATAGAACTGGTGAGAGGAAACATTATTGTTTTATCCCTGAGCTTAGTGGTAAAGCATCCAGTTTTCTACCACTAAGTATTAATGTTAACTATGGGCTTTTTTTCCCCCCACAGATGGCTTTTATTAGGTTGAGAAAGTTCTCTTTTATCTATTCCTAGTGTGTTAAGTGGATTCATCATGAAAGGGTGATAGATTTTGTCAAATACTTTTTCTTCACCTACCGAGATGATCACATGTTTTTTACTGATTGATTTTCATATGTTAAACCAACCTTGCATTTCAGTGATAAATCATAGTTGGTTATGGTGCATATAATCCATTTTATATGTTATTGGGTTTGGTTTGTTAGTATTTTATTGAGGATTTTTGCATCTATATTCATTAGTAATATTGGTCTATGGATTTATTTCTTATGATGTGTTTGTTGGATTTTGGTATGAAGGTAACATTGGCATCATAGAATGAGTTGCTACTTTGTTTACTGTAAAATTCCAAGGTAAAAGGTTGCAGACATGATTTGCATATAGTCATTTGGCAGTTTTCTGCACTAATCACCACGCTCAAGTGAGCAATTTTATGTGTGGCTGCCTTTGTTTTAAGTTTATGGCCATCAATCATGTTTATCATAGGATCATTATTTTTCTGTTAATTTTTAGTCAATATTTCGTTATTGTTTCTCTCTCCATTACATTTTCCTCTTTTATTACCCTTCTCTCCTGTACCATCTGTCTCCCCAAGGGCTTTAGCTCCCCTGTCCTCAGTGCACTAGATAATGTAGCTTTGTCAATGCTTAGGGATAAAGAGATTGCTGAATCGTGCTTGAGTCAAGCCTCCCAGTTCCTTACTTCAATCACCCTTTCTAATTCTTTCAGTCACCTAAGTGTCTCTCAACCATGAGCCACATTTCCTGCCCATATTCCTCAATTACAGGCCTCAATATTAACACTTTTATGGTTGAAAAAAACCTGGTTAATGCTGAAAAGAAAAGACAATCTCTGCCATTCTTGACCCTTTTCTGGTCAGCTGCCCAAACATACATGATGGTGCCAACTATATTATCAGCTGTTCCCTTGTAATATAGAGGTGACAGGAGCAGCAGCAAAACATGTAGTAGAATTTAAAAATATATGTTATGATAGGTTGTTAATACCCAGCTTGTGGATACCAAGGTTTGGAAAGGCCAATGCTAGGAGTACAGCTATTCCCCTTAGACCTTTGTTTAATACACTTGAGATTCTGGGGTGCCTTGGTGGCTCAGTCAGTTGAGCATCCGACTTTGGCTCAGGTCATGATCTCATGGTTCATGTGTTCAAGCCCTGTATTGGGCTCTGTGCTGACAGCTCAAAGCCTGCTTCAGATCCTGTGTCTCCCTCTCTCTCTGCCCTCCACCTCAAAAAGTAAATAAACATTAAAAAATAAGAGGATATTAATATTCTGGAGATTCTGGTAATGCGGAAGCACCCTTGGCATACCTTTGACATTGTGTTGATAGATGAATGAAATACAAGAAAAGTACACTCGGTATCCAGTGTACATACTTTTGTTTCTTTTTCCTTGAAAGGCAGCATGGTATACTGAAAGATCATAGGCTTTGGAGTCAAAGATCTCAGTTGCTATCCAGGCTCTTCCCCTCCCCCCATGTATTTGTACAGGGGTAGTCACTTAGTGTCTATGTCTCACCTTCCTTCTCTGTAAAATGGGGGCAGAATGTGCTGGAGGGTAGACTATCTATTGATGGCATTACTTTGATTCTGCTGTAGGCCCTCTACTATGCACTCTGTATTTTGGAAATGAAGTTTCACAGAGTCAAGAAAGCCATGAGCCCTACCGGAGGAACAAAGCTTCTTACCCTGACTTGCTTGAGAGAGATGAAGGGAATGAGGAGGACAATGAAGCAGGCATTGTTAGTCAGCCAAGGTGATTGTGAGAATGAGTAAAATATAATTCTACTCTGAGACTCTGGATAGCCTCCTTCATCTTCCAGTATGTAGGGGTCACACTTGCATCTTTAGCTCCTCTTTCCATGGGTTCCCATTGCAGTTATCCCGAACCATCCACTGTTATGATTTTTAGTCCTAACCTGAATTATGAAAGATTCTGAATTATTAAAGGTATAACTTGTATTAAGGCAGCAATCTTGAGGTCTGTTGGATGAAAGATGGGCACAAATTCTTTGAAGCTCTTCCCATAAAGAAGCTAGATGTATCTCTACCGCTTATGTTATAAATCTGGGCTGGCCTATAACTGCTTTAACCAATAGAGTGTGGCATAAGTGACATAAAGCTCATTTTAGGCCTAGCCTCAAAGAAAAAGAATCTGCAGTTTCCATATTGGTTTCTGGGACCTCTAAGCCATCATATAAAAACTGGCTATTCTGCTGGAGTAATCAAACGGAAAATCCCAGAGATACCTGGAAACAGAGAGGCCCAGTTGAGTCCAAACTTCCAGCCATTCCTGCCAAAGCACCAGACATGTGAGTAAAACAGCTCTAGACCTTCCATTCAAGCCATCTGAATACCATTGAATGACTCTAGTTAAAGCTAATTGCAGTGGAAAAATTGCTCAGCTGAGCCCTGACCAAATTATTACCTATAGATTCATGAGATATAATAAAATGGATTTTTTTAGTTTATTTATTTATTTTTGAGAAGGAGGGAGGGACAGGGAGAGAGGGAGAGAAGGAATCCCAAGCAGGCTCCATGCTGAGACCATGGAGACTGACGCAGGGCTTTATCTCACTAATCGTGAGATCATGACTTGAGCCAAAATCAAGAGTTGGATGCTTAACTGAGGTTAAGAAGGTGCCCCAAAATGGATATTGTTTTAATCTACTATGTTCTGGGGGTAGTTTTTTATTTTTATTTTTTTAATGTTTATTTATTTTTGAGAGAGAGACAGAGTGTGAGCAGTAGAGGGGCAGAGAGAGAGAGGGAAACATTCTCAGAGAATCTGAAGTAGGCTCCAGGCTCTGAGTTGTTAGCACAGAGCCCAGTCCGGGGCTTGAAATGATGTACTTCGAGATCATGACAAGAGCTGAAGTTGGACATTTAACTGATTGAGCCACCAGGCAGTTCTCTAGGGGTAGTTTGTTACACAACAATGGATAATCAGAAAAATTCCAAATCATATGCATACAAATTTAAGATTATTATTTTTCGTCAAAAGTTATTTATGTATGTGATTAAACAATACATAAACATATAAAATGCAAAGTCAAAGTCTTTTTCCTAATCTTGACTCCATTCCCCAAAGGGACCATTAAATTTTAATTTAAATTTAAAATTCCAGAATTTTAATAAATATAAAAATATGAGTATATCTTAATTTATTCAGCCAAGATCATATTATGTGTCTATCTAGCTATCTATACTATTCTGCACCTTGCATTTTTTACTTACCAAAATCTCCTAGAGAGCTATCAATGTTTATAGTTCTCCTTTCTACATTTTAAGAATGCCATATGTTCCCATTGTAAGGATAGCATAAACTCTATGAAGACAGAGATTTTTTTCCTGTGAGATTAAGTAACTTGCTTAAGGACACTCAGCTGATAAATTGGCAGAGCTGGGATATGAATTCTAGAAATCTGGTTCTGGCTAGCACCATCCAATAGAAGTTCCTGCAATGATGAAAATGTTCTGTGTCATTCTGTCCGATGTGTTTAGCCTTTAGCCATATGTTATTGTTGAACAATTGAAATGTTAGGTTGGTGTGACTGAATTTTTAATTTAACCTGATAAATATTTAATCTTATTAATTAATTAATTTTTTTATTAATTTTATTAATTTAAATGCAATAACTACAGCGTGACTAGTGGCTACCATATTGGAAGGCAGGGCTTGAGAGTCCATGTTCTTAACTGCTATGCTCCTCTGTAGAGAAGAAAGAGCTTACTAAGGAGACCCAGAAAGAATAGCCAGAGAGACATATAAAGAAAAATAAAGGGGTGCCTGGGTTGCTCAGTTGCTAGAGCATGCGACTCTTGATCTTGAGGTTGTAAGTTCAAGTCCCATGTTGGGTGTATAGAGTACTTAAAAATAAAATATCATTTTATTTTACTTTATCATTTTAATAGAGAAAGAGAGTGCATGTGTACAAGTGGGGGAGGAGCAGAGGGAGAAGGAAAGAGAATCTCAAGCTAGCTCTACACCCAGTACAGAGCCCAACTCGGGGCTTGATCTCATGACCATGAGATCATGACCTGAACTGAAATCAAGAGTCAGATGCTTAACCCAATGAGCCACTGAGGTGCCCCTAAAAAGAAAATATTAAAAAAAAGAATGCAGGGTCACCAAAACCAAGAGAAAGAAAATACATCAAAGAAGAAGGTGTAGTCAATTGTGTTTAATGCTGATTCAAGTTGCTAGATGAGGATATAGAAGTAACCACTGGCATCAGCCAGACAAAGTTGACCTAGAGGAGTTTTTCAGTTATAGATATTGGAGTAATTATGAGATGAAGAAAATGAAAGCAGCATGTGTGAACAGTTCTTTCAAAAAGTTTTGCTATGGGAGAAAGCAGAGAAACTGAGCAGTAGCTGGAGGAGAGGAGAACGTAGGATTAAGACACATTTTTTCTAAGATGGCCAAATACTTGAGTAATGATGATAATGATCCTATGGTGGAGAGAGATTGGTACAGAAAAGGAAGGTCCGTGAGAAGGTGAAAGTACAAGAAGGAGGAACCTTGAACAGAGACTTCATTTCAGTAGGTTTTACATATTTCAGATTCATTGTGGTTTTGAAAATCCTCTTAGATCCACAAAACTACTAGGGAATTCCTTCATACCCAATGGCCAATACAGACAGTTGATTGACACTTAACTAAGCCCCACTGAGGCTTTTGAGAAGCTGAATACTTTTAATGGGACAGAGCTCTTTTCAAGCTAGCTTATAAAACCAGTGTGTTATCAATAGCACTTAGTTGTAAGGTCTATCAATGGATCATATTTGCACATCTTCTCATGAATAGAATTTAATCTGATTTTCAAAAATGCATGGATAAGGGATAGAAATATGCCCATTTTATAATGAGGAAAGCCTGAGGTAGGAATAGGTGAAGTGATTTGTGTAAGGTCATACAGCAAGTTAAAGGCAGAATTGTGAATGGAGCTTATCACCTAATTCACTGTCCTATGTGCACACAATGACTTTTCCCCTCTCCACTTGTGAGGGCGTGTCTTGAGTCATTTGAGAATTTTTTCTGTTTTCAGAAACAAATGTCTAAAACATCATGGAAAGTACCTGGTTTTTGATTCTTGTCTCCCTCACTTCCACCCTTAGTCTGAGTTCCCTGTCATCTTTTAGTGTAGTCAGGGTACAAATATATAAGGCAGCAGCTGAACCTGATGGGATTCTGGAAGAGGTTGTAAGTGAAATGGATATGTGTGGGAAATTTTAAAGTGCCTCTAGATTTGACTTGCATTAGTACAGATACCTAAGTTGTCTTGCTAAACTTAATCATAGAATAAAGGCATACAAAAGTTTTGTTTCATATGTTCTATGATTATATACAATCTCCCTAGGGCCTCTCCTAGGCATAAGGAATGTATAATGAATCTTCAAACTCTTTTACTGCAAAAGTTTGGTTATCACCAGCTAGACCCCCAAGACCTGACCTTTACTCCCCTCCTGCTTATACTCACCAACCTTCATTCCACATTTTTTTCTTAAGCTCTTTTTTCCAGCTTATCTCTTAACTTAGGCAAATGGAAAGTGAAACTGTCCTTGGAGCAAGTGAGGGCCCTGACAAGACCTCCACCAGCCCAGACCATCAAGACTAGTTTTAACTTAACCGCTGACTTGCACCTGCACAGATGGACCATGGAGTGACCTCTAGAATGACCCATGGCCGCCTTTATTTTAATACTAAAATCTCCACCCAAGTTAGAGCCTCAGCCTCATTACATAACATACAGTGTATGTATAGACATATTTCTTTCAGGTACATGTGCGACCTTATGACAAGGCTTCCCTATCTGAATATTTATCCTAACCCTAAATAAAAGGAGTCCATGAACCCCTGCTTGGGGAGTCATGGCTTTGGAAGCTATTCCCTTGTGATCTCCTTATTTGCTACAAATAAAGTTTACTTTGTGCGACAACTCAACCTCGTACAGTGTCTGACTCACCAAGGAGCCAACTCGTGTTGGTTCTGTTACATGACCACCTCCCTTCCATTGCCTCTCCTATTTCTAGGATCTTCTCTCATGTCTCCCAGTCTATCCTCCAGGTCCCCTACTGTCCCAATCCTCCCTCAGTGCCTGCTCTAACTCCCTGGAACATACCTTATCTGGCTCTCACGCACCTGGGTCATCAGTTGAGCAGTTTAAGTAATTGACTCTTTTTCTTCTTTTTCTCCATTCAAAGAGGAAATTAACTTGTATGAAACGGTTGCAGAATTTCTTTTTTTTACCTCAACATCCAGGGTTCATTGTCTTGCCACTTCAAAGAATGAAGATGTGGACACAAATTGAGCAGTAGTCAAAATTTTATTAGAATATAAGATCAGAAAGGAAGAACAGTAGGAAAGATCTCTTTACAGAGAGGGGGCATTCAAAGGTGAATACCCACAATTATGAGCAAAGATTCTTATTTTATAAGGTTCTGGTCCCCCCTTTCCCTTCCCCCTTGTTCCTTCTCAGGTTCTACCCTTATTGGCTGGATAACTCTAGGTGCTGGGTTGCCCATTCCTGATTGGCTTGATTCCATTGCATGAGGGGTGGTCTATGGCCATACCATTCCTTGTGGGTCATGCATTTTATGGTCTACTACTTATTTTCAGTTAGGTCTTTTGTCAAATTCCTGAAGGAAACCTGAGGGGGAGTAGGTGGTGTCTGTTACATTCTTAAGAGGAAACTTATGCCTGAGGAGCTCTGCTGTGGTCAGAGAGACTCCCAGAATTGTTTCAAAATATATCTTTTTCCCCATCCAGGGACCTCGGGTCCTAATCTTTCCCTCTCAGCCTACTGAATCGTACCTTTTCCTATCATAAAAGTACAAAAGACCCCCAAATAGCTAAAAAAAAGTCTTGAGAAAAGAGAACAAAGTTGGACAGATCATGTTTCCTGATTTCAAACTATATGACAAATCTATAGTAGTCAAAACAGTCTGGTATTGACATAAGAACAGACACATAGATTAATGGAACAGACTAGTGAGCTCAGAAATAAACCACACAAATTAATTTGCAACAAAGGAACCAAGAATATACAACGAGAAAAGGAACATCTCTTTAACAAATGGTATTCAGAAAACTGAATAATTATATGCAAAAGAATGAAGCTGGACCGCTATCTTATACTGTACACAAAAAATTAATTGAAAATGGATCAAAGACTTAAACATGAGACCTGAAACCAAAAAACCCCTAGAAGAAAACATAGGAAGTAAGCTCCTTGACATTGGTCTTGCCAATGGTTTTTTGGATTTGGGACAAAAAGCAAAGGTAACAAAAGCAAAAATAAACAAGTGTGTCTATATTAAACTAAAAAGTTTCTGCATAGCAAAGGAAACCATCAGCAAAATGCAAAGCAACCTACCAAATTGGAGAATGTATATGCAAATGATATAGCTGATAAAGGGTTAATGTTCAAAATATATAAAGAACACACACAACTCAACAGCAGAAAAACCTCAAACAATCCAATTTTTAAAAATGGGCAGAGTATAATATGAATAGACATCTTTTCAAAGAAGACATACAGATGGCCAACAGGCACATAAAAAAGTGCTCAACGCACCAATTTTCAGGAAATGCAGATCAAAATCTCAATGAGATATCACCTCACACTTGTTAGAGTGGCTATTATCAAAAAGACAAAAAAAAAGAAGTGTTGGTGAGGATGTAGAAAAAAGGGAACCCTCATGCCCTGTAGGTGGGAGTGTAAATTGGTGCAGCCACTGTGGAAAACAGTGTGGAAATTCCTCAAAAAATTGAAAAATAAAACGACCATATGATCCAGGAATTTCATTTCTTGCTATTTATCCAAAGGAAATGAAAACACTACCTCAAAAAGATATAGGCACTCCCCTGTTCATTGCAGCATTATTTACAATAACAAAATTATGGAAGCAAACTACGATGGATGAATGGATAAAGAAAATGTGAAATATGGATACTGTGGAATATTATTCAAGCATAAAAAGAAGGAAATCTTGACATTTTTGACAACATGGATTGACCTTGAGGCCATTATGCTTTGTGAAATAAGTCAGACAGTGAAAGGTAAATACTGTATGATCTATGAAACCAACCAAACCAAACTCATGGATACAGTGAAATGATTGGTTATTGCCAGAGGCAGAGGGTGGACGGTGGATGAAATGGGTGAAGAGGCCCAAAAGGTTTAAATTACCAATTAAAAAATAAATAAGTCTTGGGGATGTAATTAATGTACAATGGTGGCTATAGTTAGTTATATTGTATTGGATATTTGAAAGTTGCTAAGAGAGTAGACTTTTAAAGTTATCATAAGAAAAATATTGTAACTATGTATGGTGATGGATGTTAAGTAGACCTATTGTGATGTTAATTTCACAGCATATACAAATATTGAAACATGTACATCTGAAATGAATATAATGTCGTATGTCAATTATCTCTCAATAAAAAACAAGTAAGAAATTAAAAATCAAATACTTAATGCAGGAAAAAAACCAAACACTGATCAGGAGCTTGCACTGAAACCTACAATGGTAGGGACCTTGCAGATCAATCAGTGGGCTTATTTATTTCTAGTGAGACTCAAGAGGGGCAGGTGACTTTGTCAAAGCCCCACTACTAGAGACCTGGGACTAGCTTCCTGACTCACACATACTGCTAGTGCTGCCCAATAGCAATCCAATCAATACCTGTTTGTTGATTGAATCAGTCATTCAGTATGAAGGGGAAAGTCAGAAAAAGGCTCCCAGCAACAGTCCTGTTAAGTGCAAACTTCCCCACACTTTAATTTGATAAATTAAATGAAAGATTTAAGCTGAGAAAGATGTTTTGATGGTTGTTAATTAAACTCTGGCCATCAAATAGAGATTTCAACAACTTGAACCCACACAAGTGAATCCTCAGTCCAACATTAAATTGATACATTTAACTCCACCTCCTATTTGTCCTTCACGGAGCCTCTAATCGGCAGGAATAGTGTGAGCCAGGGAAGAACCCAGGGGAAGATTGCCTAGTGGTACGAGTGGGCTTTAGCACAGCTATATCTTTAGCTCTGTGATCTTGGGCCAGTTTTTCAGCATTCTGGAGCTTATTGCTACCTCATGGGGTTGTCGTGAGGATTAAATGAGATCACATATGCAAAACACATAGTGCAATGTTTGGCATACAATAACCAGTCAATAGTTGTTGTCTGATATCATCATCATTAGAATAATACCAATTGTTGAAATAGAAATGCTCCCAGTACTTTTCAGTAGTTTTCAGAACAAGGACTTACTACAGCAAGGAGCCATTATTTATTTACAGCATGATGGATTAAAAACAACAGGTTAATAGTAGAAAGACCTGCATTCAAATTTGAGCCCTGCCATTTCCTAGTTGTGCATTTGGGGGCATGCTGGTTAACCTCACTGTGTCATCATTAATGGGTATCAATAAAAATATTTTTCTCCATAAGGTTATTTAGCAGATTAAGTGAAGTGATACATACAAAGTATTTCACACAATAGGCTGCACTAAATGTAACTTGTGTTTGTAGGTGGTCGGCCCAGTTCTCCAGAGCCTCTTTAGGGAGGACGTCCCAGGCTTGACTTCTGGGAGGGAGGGAGAGACCCATTCGACTTGACAAAGGCCTGCAACAGAGGCTACCCAAACGCCTTGTGTGCTCCCTGCATTTCCTCTCTCTGAGGCCCATTTCCTTTGTTCTCTCATCATTTCCTCTCATTCTTGCCAGTTCAAAGCCTTTTATGGTGACTCGGGCTTTAGACTTTATGGGTTCAGTTTCCAGGCATTTCCTGTTACTTTTCCTCTCTATCAGTTTCCTTCTTTACAGCCAGTCTGTTTTCTGCTCACCACAGCACAATGAGGCAGCTTAATACATTCTCACGTCCACAGAGGGGCAGCAGAGTGTGGTAGAAACAGTCCTGGCCTGGGTATCAGGACAGCTGTGTTTTAATTTTCCTAAATTTTCTTGGGCACGTTATGTCCCCACCCTGAGCCTCGGTTTCTCTGTTTTTATAGAGAGAGCATTGAATTAGACTGATGAGCAACTAGAGGCCCCGGACACCTACCTAGATCCCTGCTGTAACCCACCTACCTTTGTGGTGAAGCCTTTGATCTTAATTTCATGTTTATCTCTTGTGTTCTCAAAAGCCCAGAAAGATAAACCAATCTACTTAAGGCAGCCTTCCTGGAGGAGAGGAGCCTTTTATTATCACTAACCCATGGGAGTGAGGGCCAGGGACTGACCCAGGGGATTGAGAAAAGCAATTCATTCATTGGGCAGCATCAGCCAGAATGCCCTGGGCAGCCTGTCCTGCAAAACTCCTGGCTCAGGTGTTGCTTATGGTTTTTCAGTTGCCCTCCTAACTCACACGAAGAGGAGTTTCCATCCAGAAAAACTGGGCTAAGCTGGAACAGACAGGAGGGGATCAGTGAGTCAAGAATCAACTTAATCAACTGTATATCCCTGGTACCTGGCACGTGCTTGGCACTCTCTAAATGTTGCTCTGAGTGGGATGAACAAATTGTAAGGTGCCTCTGTTGCCATCTTCCTATGTGACCATGGCCAAGTCTCTCAGCTCCTTATTTTTTGTGTTTTTTATTGAAACATATTTGACCTATAATTGTATAAGTTTAAGGTGTATACCATATTAATATGATATATTTAATATATTGTCATATGATTGCCATTAGAGTGATAATTAGCACCTCTATCACATTACATACTTATTTCTTTTTAGTGGCAGAATAATTAAGTTCTAGTCTTTTAGCAAGTTTGATGATTATAATACATTATTATTGTCTATATTCACTATACTGTGCATTAGACCTTTAGGGTTTATTTACTCTCTGCTGAAAATTTGTACCCTTAAACAGCAACTGTCCTATCTCCCCACCCCCAGCCCCTGGTAACCACAATTTTACTCTGTTTTTGATGACTTTGGCTTTTTAAGAATCCTCATATACATGTCACCTCTTTCTTTATTATTATTTATTTTTAAATGTTTATTTACTTTAGAGTGAGATTGTGAGCCAGGGAGGGGCAGAGAAAGAGGGAGACACAGAATCTGAAGTAGACTCCAGGCTCTGAGCTGTCAGCACAGAGCCTGATGCAGAACTCAAACCCAGGAACCATGAGATCATGTCCTGAGCCCAAATTCGATGCTTAACTGACTGAGCCCCCTCCCAGCTGCCCCAGTGCCCCTACATTTCACTTCATTAATCCTAGTTCCCCATGACTAAAGCGAGGGTGGTTTTATCTACTTTCAGGGATTTTTTTGGCCATGAAATGACAAAGTGTGCATAAATGTACTTTATCAAAACAATGCTCTACAGGCATAAGGGGTAGAAGATGAGAAAGCTTATTTACTGTTCGATTCCTCCCCCCACAATATATGATTTTAGTGACCAAACTTCAGTGCCAGGTTTCTCACTGATCATCTTCTCTTCAAAATAGTGAGGAACTTAAAGTAATGAGATTCTATACATCCCATGGGATGCTAAGCTATTTTAATTTTGAATAGAAAAAACAATGATGGTACTTATAAACATTTCTGCCTTTCCTGAAATAGCCAGCATGAGAAAAATGTGCTTACCCCTGGAAGAGTTGATCCCTAAGGTGACTTCCAGCCTGATGACTCCAGAGGGAGACAAGACTCTAAAAGACCTTAGAGGTCAGGTTTTCTCTTTTACTTGGCCTTATTTCCCCCACTTAATGCCTTGCAGAGGATCTAGCTGCTCATTCACTGAAACAGTGAAAGCAGACTTGTGAACTGATTGTCTGTACATCAGACCACCACGAGATGGCAGTAAAGTCAGGCGAATTCATTCTATTCTCTGCTGCTTTCTCAGTTCAGCCTCTGGTACTCAGGTCAAAGAATATGATTCACGCTTAATTTCCTTGCTTCCGTTTCTTCCACTCAAATTTCCTTCTATAAACCTCAATATCTGTCTTCTTTGTTCCCCTCAATTTTAGTGTGTGTCTTTCCCTGGCTACTCTGGAATGATACATATCGTAAGCCTTTCTTTAGAAACAGAAACCATTTGTAAATAGGGGTGTTAGTACTGTAATGCCCATTTTCACAGGGCTTTTGTGAGGATGAAATGAAATGATGTACCTAAAATTTAGTATAGGGTCTGAACTCAACAAATGTTAACAATGACTGCCATTATCAGTATTGTTATTCTTAAAGGTTAGACTGACCCAGGTTATTTGATAAGTGAAACAGATTTCAAAGGCAGGAACCAGAAGTAAACTGGGGAACAATTCTTGCACAAACATCCTTGGGGCAATTCTCTGTCAAGGTTAGAGTTATAGAGGTGGAAATATATGTCTTTCTGCTATGTTGTATGACCTTCTCAAACAATCGTTACCAAGCCCCACACAGATGAATTGGAAGAAATTGCATACAAATGTGTCTTTCAAGAGAAAGCCCCTAGCATTGCATCAAGCATACTGTAGGTTCTCAATTAAAGTTGGACTTTTCATCTAAAAGCTAGGCCAGGTTGAGCTAATGATATGGTCTCATTCATTTGCTTCCCCACTGGACTGTGTGTTGCAATCATCTGGGCCCTCTTCCCAGAGATCGTATTCTATAGATCTAGAGCAGGGCCTAGAAATCTGTATTTTAAAGCTCTCTCCAGACATTTCTGGGAATTAGTAGACTAGTTGAAAAGTGTTTAGCTGGGAGAAAAAAGAGCCAAGGAGTATTGATCATTCTAGGTGCTGAGCTGAGTGCTTTATATGTATCATATCGTTTGACTTTCACAGCTACTCTGTGAGGTGGGTGGCATCACTTCCATTTTACCCACAGGAGGGATGAAACTCAGAAGTGTTAAATCACTTGCCTGCTAGTTCAGTTTGTAAATGACAGGTCATGATTGCAAACACTATTCTCTGTAATTCTCATCCAGGATCTTGTTCATGTACCAAATGACTTCCAAGCACATATGGGCCTGGCCCAGTCTCAACTCCCTGACTAAGTGGCAGTCTTGGTCAAATACTTATCTGTCTACTCAATGGCTTTCTCTACAACAGCATTCCTGCCTGTAGCTGGGACTTGATGAATGAGTAAAACAAACAAAAGAGGATTAAATGAAATAATGGGTAGAAAAAGTGCTTTGTACATTGTAAGGTGCTATACACATTATTTAACAGATCTGTGGCATTGGTTGTTACCTAGAGACACTGGGCCCGAGGAGAGCCTTCAAGGTCTATATCTATTGGCCAATGGAGCATGGATGGAAATAGCTAATGCTCAAAGCTGGCCTCACAGGTATGGGGCTAAGTCAATGACTGGAATGAGGGGTCACTTGCTCCTGAGTCCTGAGGTATGTCAGCTTGCCAGGTCTGGCATTCTAGCTTTCTTAAGTGTTTGAAGATTATGTCAAAAGTGTATAATAGTAGAGCAGTGATGTGGCACACAGCAGGTGGTGAGGACGTGTGCACCCTTGTTCCTTCCTCTTTCTTAACTCCATCTTTGCAGTAGAGGCTGTGGTGGCTGTGGTTCAGTCTCACTGGAAGGGATCACTCAAGAAGATCAAATCTTCCTCCTGGAAGGTACTTACCTAGAGGATGAGGCCATCCCTGGTCATTATGGAGTTGAGGCTCTGACCACCCTGGAAGTAGCTGGCGCCATGCTTGGAGGAAAAGTCTGTGGTTCCCTGGCCTGTGCTGGGAAAGTAAGAGGGCAGACTCCCAAGGTGGCCAAACAGGAGAAACAGAAGAAGACAGGCCAAGCCAAGTGGTGGATGCAGTACAATCAACAATTTGTCAATGTTGTGCCCACCTTTGGCAAGAAGAACTGACCTAGTGACAACTCTTAAGCCTGTGGTAATCCTGGATTTCCCCAATAAAGCAACTCAGTCCAGTCAGAAAAAAAAAATATGTAACAGTCACTCAATAAGCATATTATAGACACTTTCTGTATATAAGATACTGAATGAGACACTGTACATAATTTTAAGAATTCAAGAATATAGTCTTCAAGAAATTTTGAGGAGATATTATATATATATGCCCATATATATTATATATATTATATAAACATGTATATATTATGTCTATATATACATATATAGATATCTAACATATACAACCATAGTAATATCAATCCCAAATCATAATGACATCAATCATCAAAAGGGATAAATACTGCTAAGGCTCATGAGAACTCTAGAATCTATCTTCTTTTAGTGTGAGTTTTCATCTATATTATAGAAAATAACCCCAGATCCTCTCTCCATATTCCGAAAGATACTGCACACCACTCCCTTGATCTGTCTCACATTCTGTGGCCAAAATGATATTTGAAAAAGTCAAATCTTATGTCATTCCCATTCTTTAGCAATGGTTTCCATTGCCTGCAGGATAAAGAATCCTTAAGCATGGCCTATAGGGAACTTGGCCATCACTTCCATTAACACTCAAGCTCTTCCTCTTGCCCAGCCACCCTCAAAATACCATGTTCTTTCAAACCTTTGCAACCTTGCATGTGTTGTGTCCATTGTTAGGAATACCCTTCTCCACCTTCCTCAGCTAGTTAACTTCCTACTTTTTCTGGAAAACTCCTTGCCCTCTTTGAACTGGATTTGATGCCCTGCATCTATATCTTTGTATGATTCTATGTCATAGCACTTGTCATACTAATATTCTGTTTATTTGTTCCACTTCTGTCTCTGGCTACCTTTCCCTCAATCTATGTTGTTGATCTTACCTATACAAGAACAACATATTTAAAGAGCTCACCACAGTGACTATTAGCTGAAAAAGTTCAAGTGGATGCAATCAGAAATCTATTGAGCAGGTGCTAGATGGGAGAGGCCAATTTCTTAGAGAGCTCATGCTGAATCAAACAGGTCCAAATACTTGGTTGGCTGGTTTTTGACCAGTCTCTTTGGGGGAGAGTACCTGTCTTAGTCCGTTTGGATTGCTGTGAGAGATGCCAAAGGCTGGATGGCTCATAAACAACAGAAATGTTTTTCTCATAGTTCTCGAGGCTAAGAAGTCCAAGGTCAAGGTGCCAGCAGATTTAATGTCTGGTGAATTCTTTCTTCCTGATTCACATGTGGCAATCTTCTCACTGTGTCCTCACATAGCAGGAGGGAGCAAGGGAGCTCACTGGGGGTCTCTTTCATAAGGGCACTTATCCCATTTATTAAGGCTCCACCCTCATGACCTAATCAATTCCCAAAGGCTCCACCTCCAAATACAGTCACGTTGGGCATTAGGACTTAACATATAAATTTGGAGGTTCACATTCCATCTACAGCAATTCCCAAAGCTCTTCTGAAAAACCACTACAAGTGTTGTTTGATGGGCTATATAAAGAACAACAGAGTGACACAAAGGTTTATTCAGGGGCAGGTGGGAATCAATCTTGAGAAAGACCCAGAAGTACAATTTAAGTTGGCCTGAGACATGATTCTTTTCCTTTATCCCCTATTGAAGAAAAAGATGAGCAGATCAGCTAAATCTTGGGATAGCTATGCAAGAAATAATATAAATAGGAAAGAATGGTTGGCAACATATGTGGATGGGTCAGAAGTAAATGCTTAATAGTGTTGCGGGAGATTTCAATGGAAGGACTTTTTTTGGCAGAACAATAAGAGAAAAAAAATCAAATATATCATGGCATCTCTGTCACCATGAGGACTTGACTCGTTACTGAGTGCTACCCTGACATTCTAGTAAATGACTAGAAATAGTGGCTACTGACAAAAACATGTTTACTTGAACTACTGAAGTATTTTCTTTTTTTTTTAATTTTTTTTAATGTTTTATTTATTTTTAGGAGAGAGAGAGAGACAGTGTGAGCAGGAGAGGGTCAGAGAGAGAGGGAGTCACAGGCTGAAACAGGCTCCAGGCTCTGAGCTGGCAGTCAGCACAGAGCCCGACGCGGGGTTCGAACCCACAAACTGCGAGATCATGACCTAAGCGAAAGTCGGACGCTTAACCGACTAAGCCACCCAGGCGCCCCACTACTGAAGTATTTTCAAAGGATTTTTTTTTTTTTTGTCTTTGTCTCTGGCAAAGGAGCCTAACAGGCTCCTGGAATCTTTAGTATGTTCTGGACCTTCAGTCTGGGGTCCTGTTGATACTCATACCCAGCCTGGAAAGTAAGAAGAAAGCTGTCCTCATGTCTTTAGCTATCTTTTTACTGGGGGCTGTGGTAGGATGTTGGAGGGTAGAGTGTTTGACAATCGCCCTTGAATTCGTTGGTTTTGCTTAATCCTTTACAATTATTCATCTGAGCTGAACCTAGCGGAAAAGTTCTCTCCTCATTTAGCTTGGCTGCATTGAAAATATTTTTATGCTGCTACCTATGGAGACCCTATAGTTAGCAGTATCTCTCCAAACAGATGGGACCACCAACTTCTTTCAAACCCTTGCTACCTGCTTAACACAAAATCAAGTCCCCATGGCAAAAATATGTTGAAAAAGCAAATAGCAACCCTAGCCTCCCTGCCCCCAACCATGAAACCAACCAGGTGGTTGCAGCCCTGGTTTAGATGGTGCTACAGTGATGGGAGGAGCAGCTGATTTTTCTGAGCTGCGTCTGCTTTGGGAAAAACTCCTTTATTAGGCAGAGGTCTGTTGAAAAGCTCAACCTCTCAAAAAAAAAAAAAAAAAAAGAAAAGAAAAAGAAAAAAGAAAAGCTCAACCTCTCTACTCAGTTTCTAAGCACCAGGTTCTCTAGTGTTCTAATTTCATTTTAGGTTTTTTGTTGTTGTTTTTTAATGTTTTGTTTATTTCTGAGAGAGAGAGAGCAGGGGAGGATCAGAGAGAAAGGGAGATACAGAATGTGAAACAGGCTCCAGGCTCTGAGCTACCTGTCAGCACAGAGCCTGACGCCGGGCTGAAACCCACAAACCGTGAGATCATGACCTGAGCCGAAGTCGGATGCCCAACTGACTGAGCCACCCAGGCGCCCCTCTAGTGTTCTAATTTTATACTAATGTTTTCTAAACTCCCCCTGTCCTTTTTTTCCTTTTCTACCTACCCCATTGACTTTCCTTTAGACTCTTTCCTTTTATTTTTTTAATGTTTTTAAATTTATTTTTGAGAGAGAGATAGCGACCATGTCAGCAGGAGAGGGTCAGAGAGAGAGGGAGATACAGAATCTGAAGACAGGCTCCAGGCTCTGAGCTAGCTGTCAGCACAGAGCCTGACACAGGGCTCGAACCCATGAACCGTGAGACCATGACCTGAGCTGAAGTCGGAAGCTTAACTGACTGAGCCACCCAGGCACCCCTGACTCTTTCCTTTCTTTAATTTCTCTCTAATTCTTCTCCTTTCCTTCCATAGAATTCTAAAGGAATCTTTTCTTTAACTTTTTTTTTTAACATTTATGCATTTTTTTTGCAGAGAGACAGAGCGTGAGCAGGTGAAGGGCAGAGAGAGAGAGGGAGACAGAATCTGAAGCAGGCTCTAGGCTCCGAGCTGTCAGCACAGAGCCTGATGCAAGGCCCTGAACTCATGAACTGTGAGATCATGACCTGAGCTGAAGTTGGACACTTAACTGACTGAACCACTCAGGCGCCCCAGAATTCCAAAGGAATCTTAAAATATCTCTCTGTAGCTGAGGTGATTGTTCTCAGGGCCAGTGCGTGCAGCCTGGTTTGATATTAAGCCTGCAAAAGCCCTGCAGGTGGCTCCTAGACAGATATCCTGCATATCTGTTCTGTCTTTCTACTCTGGGGAGTGAGGTTGAGGACAATATGCTTGTTCCCATTGCAGGTCCTTCTCTACCTTGGGGTCACTTCTTCCTTTATTTTGCCTATAAGGCTTGAGCAGTGTCTCTCAAGCTCCCTGGTTACTGGAGTAGATTAGATGATAAAACAGATGTCAATATTGTTCTCCTTCATTATACCTGAGCCCCCTCCCCTAATCCTGACTTCATGAGTTCCTAGAATTTGGATGTCATCTTTATATAGGAATGTAGTCTGCAGTCCATACTCCTAAGCTGCTTACATTGTTAAATAGCTCTATACCTTCCTGCCCTACTCCAAAACTCCAAGCTACTTAATAGTTCTTATCCATTCCATTAGCCTATTTCTCACCACATATGTAAGGCTCCTTACCTTTCATCCTAGGTCATAAGCATGCCTTTTTCTGGAATATTAGCTCCTAGAACCAGACTTTTGGCAACACTTGCATCAAAGCAAAACTTCATATTTCTGAAAGTTCCATTTCATTTCTTTTAGCCCTAGTTAGTGTTGGAAGTGTTAGTGGTCATTTTGTACTTGCTATATTCTCATTCCCTGTCTCTTCCTCCAAATTTTCAGGGGCCAGGCCTTCCATCAAATGATTTTGTGAAAGGGAAGGCTTGAGAAACACAAAAGACAGACTTATTTCACTCTTTTTAAATGATGAATTTAATAAGTCAGATTAAGATTTATAGCAAAATTGAAGGGAAGGTACAGAGATTTCCCATATACCCCCTACCCCCATGTATGTATAGACTCTGCCATTATTAACATCCCTTATCAGAGTGGTATACGTGTTGCAACTGATGAGCTTACATTGACACACCATAGTCACCTAAAGTCAATAGTTTACATTATGGTTCACTCTTGGTGGTACACATTCTATGCATTTGCACAAATGTATGTTGACATGTATCCACCATTATACTATGATACTCACTGCTCTACCAACACTCCATGCCATGCCTATTCACCCATCCCCAAGTCTACCAACTCATGGCAACCATTGATCCTTTTACCATCTCCATAGTTTTTTCTTTTTTCAGATGTCATATAGTTGGAATGCTACAGTAGGTAGTATTTTCAGATTGGCTGTTCACTTAGTAATATATATTTCATTTTCCTTCATGTTTTTCATGGCTTAGTAGCTCACTTCTTTTTAGTTTTGAATCATATTCCATTGTCTGGATGTGCCACAATTAATCTATCCATTCACCTACTGAAAGACATCTTGGTTGCTTCCAAGTTTTTGGTAATTATGAATAAAGTTACTATAATAATCCTTATGCAGGTTTTGTGTGGACATAGTTTTTTTAAATAGTTAATTGTCAAGTTGGTTTCCATACAACACCCTGTGCTCATCCTCACAAGTGCCCTCCTCCATGCCCGTCACTCCCCTTCCCCTCTCCCCCACCCTCATCAGCCCTCAGTTTGTTCTCAGCATTCAAGACTCTCTCATGGTTTGCCTCTCTTCCTCTCCCCAACTATTTTCCTCCTTCTTCTCTCCCATGGTCCTCTGTTAAGTTCCTTCTAATCCTCTAATACATGCAAACATATGCTATCTGTCCTTCTCTGCCTGACTTATTTCTCTCAGCATAACACCCTCAAGTTCCATCCACGTTGCTACAAATGGCCAGATTTCATTCTTTCTCATTGCCATGTAGTATTCCATTGTATAGATAAATCACATCTTCTTGATACATTCGTCCATTGATGGACATTTAGGCTCTTTCCATGTTTTGGCTATTGTTGAGAGTGCTGCTATGAACATTGGGGTACATGTGCCCCTACATTAGCACTCCTGTATCTCTTGGGTAATTTCCTAGGAGTGCTATTGCTGGGTCCTAGGGAAGTTCTATTGTTAATTTTTTGAGGAAGCTCCACACTGGTTTTCAGAGGGCCTGCACCAGCTTACATTTCCACCAACAGTGTAGGAGGGTGCCCATTTCTCCACATCCTGTCCAGCATCTAGAGTCTCCTGAATTGCTCATTTTAGCCACTCTGACCGGCGTGAAGTGGTAACTCAGTGTGGTTTTGATTTGTATTTCCCTGATGATGAGGGACGCTGGACATAAGTTTTAAACTTCTTTGGGTAAATACTAAAGAGCATGGTTGCTGGAACATAAGGTATAAGTATCTTTAGTTTTATAAGAAATTGTCAAACTGTCTTCCAATGTGGGCTCACTCTCTTTTATAACGTTTCCCTCTTTCTTCAAGCAGGGCTCTTTTTTTTGGAATAGTTCTCTAGCATCCTGACTTCTGAGCTGGCATTCTGAGTGTGTCCCCTGCAGAGAGAGCCTCTCTATTAGACTCTTTCCTACTGATTCCCAATCCTGACACCCATACCAATGCTAGGCCTTAACCAACAGCATCAGCTTGTGACTAACACCTCCCAGTAGTTCATAATGATCCATTTATAGTTGGCCAGACGCCATGTCCCTTAAGGACATAGGACTGGGGCTCTGTGGAAGGGGGTCAGTTTAAGTAGCAGCCAGTGACAATTTGTTCTCTAAACAGCAGAGATGTAATAATATAACATAATGCTGAATCAAAGAAAATAGAGTCAAACTCCAAACCAATCTGATTTGCAACTTGGAATAAAAGCAACGTGTCTTGATTTAAATGTCAGGCCCACTGCTGAGTGATGATTTAATAACTTTTATGAGGGATCTTGTCACAGCAAATTCAATACTGGAATAGAATGACTCACAGATAGAGTGTTAGAAATTATACAGAAGAGCACAAAAAGGAAGAGGCTTAGCTCAGGGCTCCTCTAGAAACTTTGCATAATGCTAATTTGCAGTTAGAAACTCTTTTCTCCCACTATCCTACCACCTAATCTTTTCTTTTTAACAGATACATATGCATGAATATAGAGACAATCCCCAGGTGTGATGTGAGCTTACTGCATTATTTTCTGAGAACTCAGGCTCTTGAACAATTGTAGCATGGAGGCTCAGAATTGGTACAATCTTAAAGAAGGCAGCAGTGATCCTAGCTACTTCTGAAAAAGACTTCAAGAACTCATCTGATCTTTATTGCTCTGTCTTTAGACAGGTACTTAATTAGTTTCTTCCATTTTAGGGGTGAGAGAGCTGAAATCCAGTGGGGTTAAGAGATTCCTTCAAAGATTCCAGTCTCCTGACTCCCAAGGAATCAGTGCTTTCTCCTGAGTATCTTGTGATATCTCTCTCCTTGACCTTCCCCAGCTTCCTTGGGCTAGCATAATAGAATACTCAAAGCTGACCATGCTGCAGTTCCAGCCAGCTCCCCAGGCCAATAGATCAATGCACAGATGTTCTTAAGGGAGAAGCTTCCATCTTGCTGGGCTAATTGTTCAGTCATCAAGATTCATTTTGTAGGTCATGCAAAGTGTAAATATCTGGTATTTGCCTAGATGAGGGTTGCTCAATATCAAAAATATTGACATTTTTGGCCAGATCATTTTCTGTTGTGGGAGGCAGCTTTATGTATTATTGGATGTGTACCAGCATCCTTATCCTCGGGTTAACTGATCTCTTCCTACAGTGTACAACTGCCTCCAATCTCTTTTATACAGAGATTTCAGGTTAATCTTCCCAAACTATACTTCTAACTCAGTTGTTCTTTTATTAAATTTGTAACGTTTATTTATTTTGAGAGAGAGAGAGAGACAAAGCATGAGCAGAGGAGAGGTAGAGAAAGAGGGAGACACAGAATCTGAAGCAGGCTCCAGGCTCTAAGCTGCCAGCACAGAGCCTCATGCGGGACTTCAACCCATGAGTGAGATCATGACCTGATCTCAAGTCAGACGCTCAACCAACTGAACCACCCAGGCGCCCCTCAGTGGCTCTTAATGGAAAGCAATCAATCACATTCTCACTCCCAGGGATGCTTGACAATGTCTGTTGATATTTTTGGTTTCCACAATTTTGGTTTCCACAACTCAGGGGGGGAGGGATAATTTGCAGACATCTGGTTGGTAGAGGCCAGGGTGCTACAACACACAAGACAACCCTCTCCACCCTGCCCCACTTCACCCCCATACAACAAAGTGGGGGGTTATTTTGGCCCAAAATATCAATAGTGCCAATGCTGAGAAACTGTTTTCTATAATGTTATCCTCTGATCATAAGATTTCCATTGTTCCCCATTGCTTGTGGGAAAGATGCCAGATTTCATGACCCCTCCTGGTCTCGATTCAGCTTATTATTTGCTAACTATATCTTCTTTTCTGTAGCAACTCTGAATGGAGTACTGTTTCTGAAGAATGTGGTCAACATTCTCAAATACATAACTTTGTTCACACCAACCATTCCCACTTCCTAGAATGCCCACTTCTCACTACTAAAGTCAAGTTGAAATGCTATGTTCTCTATAAAGCATTACCTGAGCACTTGTTGTGATGAGCACTGGGTGCAGTATGTATGTGATGAATCACTAAACATTGAATTATATTCCTAAAACCAACATTGCACTGTATGTTAACTAAAATTTAGGTAAACACACACACACACACACACACATACACACCACAAACATTACCTGAGCCTGAATTCTCCCAGATAAAAATAATTCTTCTTTTCCTGGATATTTCTGTAGAATTTCTTATATGTCTCTTAAAGCATTTATCACAGTCATAGTAGAATGGACATTTTGAGTTGGAAAGGGATTTTAAAAATCTCTCCAGCAAAATTTCCTTCACTTAAAAAAAAGGAAATTGAGATCCAAAAAGTTGAAATGATTAGTTGAAGGCATTATACTTTGGACTATAGTAACTTGTGTCCTTGGCTCCATTCTCTTGGCATGGTTGAAATAGGTGACCATGGATGTTCAGTCCTAGCACTCACATCTGAACACTTGTAAGTTGGTGAAGTAATTTATCTTTCTGAGACTCCATTTTCTCACATGTTAAGGAAAATAATTATACTGTTGTGAGAATAAAATCAAATAGTGTATTCAAAATGTATGGCATATAGTAGGAACTTAATATATATTTGTTAGATGAATAGAAGAATCAACAGTTCTTCAAGGAATAGGATTTAGGGATTGGTGATGGTCCATGGGACTTCACTAAAAGGCAATTGGAGGAAAAGTATGGTATCTCATTGTCACTGCTCTCTGTTTTGCACCTTTTCATAGGAAGCACAAGTTCCTCTATAGAGCATCAAATCAGTGTCCAAGCTTTCTGTGGAGTAGGTGAATATTGACAGCAAATCTCTACTTGAAGGTGTAGTTCTCAAAAGGTTTGCTTCCCCCCACCCCCCCTTTGCAATGCTAGTGATATAACCTCTTTATTTCCACAAGTAGATAATAGGGAGGATTGTGGGAAGAAGTTTGGATAGAAGATGTATTTCCTTTATTTCTCATTGGCTCCCTGTATGGCAGCAGCCTGTAGCTTAGTGTTGCTCAGTGACCTAATAAGAGTCTCTGTGACTCTGTGACTCTGTGAAAAGAAACTCTGAGTGCATTTGGTGTGGCAGTGGGAGCGCTTTGGTGCTGAATCCTAGCCCAGCGATACCTGGATCTGACTGACTTCAATAAAGTTTATTGAAGCTCTTCTAGCCAGGTCTTCGCTCTGGAGTTACCCACTCTGTCAGCTTTCTTTTGTCTAGGGCTTTGAGGTACTGGCATGCTATGCATTTATTCCTTTCATTTACAAAAACAAGTCTTTCCCTGGTCCCTGGGTGCATGTATCTAATAAAAGTATCCCTGCTACTCTAATGGGGGATGACCTGACAAGCAACCAAAGAAATACAATGAAACTTCTGATGCCTTGTTTGGACTAGATTGAGCATTCCAGAGAGGAGGAAGTTGCCTGACAGTTGGTTCACTTCAGAGCTGGATCCTGTCTACTCTACTATGTGAGCACAGGAGATTTCAGTTAGAGAGGTTACAGGAGAAGTTCAGGTAAATCTATTATGAATTAATTTAGAAGCCTCCTCTTTAGGGCTTATAGGTCAAGGATCCTATAATGGGAAAATGGCTTTTGAGAGAATGAAAAAAGTGAACAGTAGAAGACAGAATACCAGAGAGTAGAGAGACGTGGTCTGGATCCTTGCTTTTACCGCTTTGTTTCTGAGAGAGTTCCTAAGGCTATCAACTAAGCCTCACATTCCTGTCTGTGAACTGGGTACAATAAAACCTGCAGCCTTCTTATTAAGGATGGCAGAAGTGGAAGATTTCCCCATCTCTAGAGTTTTCACCTTGTGAAGCCCAAAGCATTATATAAAACCTCCTACTTTTAGTAAGGGACTGAGTATGTGAGTATGTCTAAGGAGAGGTGTGACAAGGTGGTTGGGGAACAATTTTATTGGTTGCTTGCCTCAATATGATATTCTTCAGTTTATTCTTCCCAAAGTTCCACTGTTATTGTTCATGTTAAGGCCACTTTATAGATAGATTATTTTCTCTAATAATGGTTCTCTTTCAAATTCACCCCATCTATCTAAGGATTGCATTATTTCCATTATCTACTATAGTCTGGCTTTCACTATAATTTTCAGTGGGACTTCAGGGAGTTATATGCCTGGCTCCATCTATGGTAAAGTAGTATTTCTGCTGAAGAACTGAACTTTGACATTTGCCATGGGATGGGATAAGGGATTCACTCATTCATTCAAGTATAGAAGGAAATATATACACAGTGCTAATGAGGGCCTCTGATGAAGGAATTTGACTTAGGGAGGTCAGGGAGGGCTTCACTAAGGAATTAATGATTAGGCTAAGCTTTGAAGAATGACTGAAAATTCACTAGGCAAAAAGAGTGGTGGGAAGTATATGTGTACATGTGTACATGCAGTAAGAATTTAAGGGAGTAGAATATGCATAGGCCTTATGGTGGGAAGGACCATAGCACATTCCAGAAACAGATTAATATTATAGCCAGTTTTGTAACTTTAATAAAAAAATTTAAGCCATAGGGTTGGATGCTGAGGGTTAAAAATGTAAGTGTACCCACCTTTGGAGTATTGTTAGGCTAAATTGTGCATACTGAACACCCATTGTTGATAGAGCATGGAGGTCATTATCAAGAAAGAAACTAATACATCTGCACTGTTGAGCCAATAATCTGGAAGGAGGTAAAGGGTAGATGAAAAATATTTGATGTACAAAATTTCCTCCCAACATTTTGACCAACAGGTATACATATGTAAGGGATGTATGGACAAACTCCTGGAGGGATACTTGGTTGAGGTGACTTGAGCCCACTGGGGTTAATCAAGGAAAGTTTCTTGGAAGTCCTGGATAGTGTTCCGAGGAAGATATGAATTGGTGAATAAGAGGAAAGAAGTTGTTTCTGGCAGGAAAGACAGTATGAATGATAATTTGGTGTAGAAGGAACACTATATCTGAGGTGAGAAATTTGGGATAAATTAGGCTGGCGTGAATGGAGGAGCAAAGCAGCCTAATTTGGGGCCATCTTCGACTCTTTATATGACATACCAACTAGTCAATTAGAAAAAGGAAAATTAAGGTTCACTGGGCACCATGTGAACAGAAACAATTGGTTATTAAAAAGTAAATTGTGAAGACCAGTCTTGACATCTCCAACTGACTGTAGTTAGGACCAACTTTCTGCAAGAGTGTGAGGTAGGTGAAGGTCACTTCCTACCTTTTACCTCAGTACCACTCTGTAATTTCCTATCACTGGCATCTATTCCGATTTCTGGAGTTTTGTTTGCGTAAGCACTTGATTTTTAGCAATTGGTTTTTACTTTGTTCCCTTATAAATTATTAGCTCTCCTTTCTTTTGGCATTGACATTTTCTGAGGGAGAATTCTCTGAGAAAGAACAAATACTTCAAAAGACAGAATCTACTTCTGATAGGATGGCAGGTGGTGGAGTGGATGTTTTTGAACAGGTGACCTTTCCTATTACCCTTCAAATTGAAATTGCTGCCTTACAAGCTTGGCCTTCATTCTAATGCATATTTCTTCCCTTGATGCTGCAAGGGTAGGTTAAGATAAGAACATGTAGTAATGAGCAAGGTATTTTTATTTATTTTTTGTCTGCCAAATCTCCTGATGATGCAGAATATGGTTCTTTGGAAATAGTCTATGCACTGTAGTACATCATTGTGGTGAAAAACATAGAGCTTTAGAGTGAAGGTTAGCCAGTGTTTATACCCTGACTCTATTGCTGTCTATCTGTGTGATTTTTACAATTAATTGAACCTGTGCCTCAGCTACCTCATCTAATATAAAACAGGGATAATAAGAGTGCCTATCTCATATAGTTGCTGTTATGATCAATGAGATGTATGTCTAAAGAGTTTAGCATCGTTCTTGACACATGATTAAGTTGTTATCAACCTAATGCTATTTTATTAGCATCACCACCACCATTACCACGCACACCACCCCCGGGTTCCTACTGTAATACAATAAAATTTTGTAACTTCTTTCTAAAGCAAATACCAGCCATAAGCAAAAGAGGAAAAGGAAACAGGAAGCCAAGTTGTATTTGTTGTTTCATATTGTCACATTAACCCTAACATCTCGAAGAGAATGTATGGGAAGACAACCCAACCCTTATGTCTCTATCCCCATTTCTACAGGTACCTGTCGGCTTGGCTGGGCCTATTACTGTGCTGGAGGTGGAGCAGCTGCAGCCATGTTGATCTGCACTTGGCTCTCTTGCTTTGCTGGAAGAAACCCCAAACCTGTCATTTTGGTGGAGAACATCATGAGGAACACCAATTCTTATGCCATGGAGCTTGACCATTGCCTCAAACCTTGAGTTTTGGCAGAGAGTGGAAAGGTGGAGAGGGTGGGAAAGAGAAGGGAAGAGAGCCTTGAAAAGAGGCACTAAGACTAGGCCACTTGCTACCCACCTGCTAGTAGTGTAGCCTAGTGTTTGCATGCTTTTGAACTCACTGGTCAGTCATTTTCACTTTCGTTTAAGCTAATGGGTCAGCAGCTATTTACAGAATTCATCCAGAACTATGATTCTCTCAAATGTTTACCTAGCTGGTGAGTACCCACTAGCCCTCAAGTCCCAAAGTGCTCTTTTATGCAAAATAAGGAGAAGATCCTCGCCTGAAAGTTAAATTCGCAATCAAGTAGCTCTTCAGAGTTCTACAGCTCCTGTCTATCACTTTAAGGCTGTGCAAGAATCTGTGTACAGGGAAGGACTAGGAGATGGACAGAGCTGGTTCCTACCACTCCATTCATATGGCCCTCCCCCTGGTATTTATTGCCATATCCAAACATCTATAGAGTGCCACTGCTCAAATTGTTGTGACCTTCTCAGGACTATAGCTTGACTCTTCCTATTTTCTCCTGCTTCTCTACCTTTCCAGTTGTGGGAAACCTTATGGGGAGGGTGACTCCCAGTGGAGAAAACACTAATCAAGTATGTTTGCCTTAGTCCAAGACCCTATCCTTACTATGCTTTACAATATTCATGAGAGTTCATTTAGTGTTCTGGCTGGGCGACTGGCATCAAAATAGTGGCAAGAATTCCTTACTCCCTTACAGATTCAGAAATGGTGGTCATCCAATGTTCTTGAGCAGAGACTAACATTTTTTGTACCCTCAATAAACATGGATTCACAATGATAATAACAAGGATATATCTGCTGGCTCCTTATTGACATTTCTATTAGAGTTTGTTTTTATTGACTAAGAAATCCACAGTGACCTTTTGCCCCTATAGTCATTCCTAGCATGATATAAGCTGCTCTGCCTGTTTCAAAGAATGCTCATCAAATGCTTTCCGCTCCATCTGGGGTGAATTCGACATGAAAGAGCATAGCTCTGGTGTGACCTAGGGCTGATGTATTTTTAGGGTTGGCCTCCATCCCATCTGTGCTCAAGGTTGATGGATGTTGTAGAACTTGGTATCTTCCAGGGACAGAATTTGTCTACTGCTACACCTCCCCCCACCCACAGCCATTAATCCATCCAACTCTATTGTTCTATAACTATAGCTTTAGGGATTAGGGAGAGCCTGTGACCTAAAAGCCCAGCTCATCTGCTTCTATTCTTAATCACTCCAGAGTGGTTTGGGTACAGCCTTACCGGGAAGGAGAAAAATGGCAAAAACTGGCCTCATTAGTTATATGCCATTTCAAGAAGTTTTGATCCCGATATTGATCTTACATAGGTAAGTGAATCAAGCATATATTTCATTCATGAGCTCATTCGTTCATTTATTCATTCATTCAGGACACATCTCTTGAGCATCCTACTACATGCCACATTCTGTGCTAAGTGCTGAGGATAAAAGGAAGAAGAAACAGTTTCATATCTTAGAAGAGTTAGTTGTGGGCATTGACAGACATGTAGATAAATAATTGCCAGTGTGTTGAGTGCTAGTAAGTGAAGAAAAGGGGGCTAAAGGATCATGCAGAGAAGCCATTAAAACAATTTGGGGTGAAGGAGTTCATGAGAAAACTTCATAGGAAAGATGATGCCTAAGAGAAATCTTAGAGATGAGTAGAAAGAGCTAGCAAAGGCAAGAGTGTACCAGACAAAAGAGCAGGGAAACCAGAGTCATGGGGGCATGAAAAGAAAATGAGACCATCATGAAAGCAATGAATAGGTTTGTATAAGTGGAGGCGGCAAAAAAATTTGAAGCTGAAAAGGGAAATACTACCCAGATTCCATGGGGTTTTCTACATCAGGATAAGTAGTTTGGATTTTATCCTAAAGGAGCACCATTGAAAGGGAAGTGACATAAACCTATTTGTGTTTTTTTCAAAGGTAAGTTTGACAGAAGTGAGGAGAATAAGGAGAAACTAGAAATATTTCCATAATCCAGCTGTAAAAGGATCCAATCCTGACTAAGGTAGTAACTGTGGGGCTTGAGCAGATCGTGAATCTGAAAGAAGATATTTAGGAATTAGATTCCGCAGCACTTAGCCTAATGGATATGTATAAGTGAGGGCAAGTGAAAATTTGGGGATCACCACTTTGAGATATGAGTGGTCTTTGTCACTGAGATGGGGGTACTGGAGGAATAACATAGTAAGGAACTGGTGATTGAATTCATGTCAAGCATTATCTTCCTCATGGAACTGGATTAAGTGTTTAAAGTAAGGCAAGTTGAAAATATCTCAATGAGAGGAAAGCAGTGTAATTGGGTTTGCAATTATAAGAAAGATGACTAAGAAGAGACAAAACAAAATGGAACCAGCACAAACCTCCTTTTTAATTATGTAGAAAAAATAATGCAACGTTAATATAGGAAACCCCAAGATATGGAGAGTAAGTCAGGCATTTGAGAAAAGACAGACAACTCTCTTTTAAAAAGATCAGGGGACCTCGCTTCTCAGGATAGGGAACATTGTGGAATTCTGTGGTATGGAATTTGTGGAAGTGGCATAAGTCTTTAAGTCAATGTCTTGGGAGGAAACAGATGGCATACTCAGTAAGGTAGATTTAGCTGAGATGAGTTTAATGCAGGGACCATTTATGGTGGCATGAGTAGGATTAAAGAAACCTGCAGTGCTGATGAGACATACAGATACTATGAACAGAGGGGAGCTGTCAGCACCCCTAAGACTGAAAGGACAAGGGGAAGAACCTGAATTATTGGAACCCATCAAAATGGGTTCCATCAAAATAGCTATACTAGTGCATGATGGGGGCTGCTGGGTAAGAGCTGAGGCTTTAGGTAGCACAATGTGGGCTCTGCCTATATACAACACAGCTGGGAGGGATACAGGGACATAAAATCTGTATATCTCACTCTGTTACCACTCTGATCTCCTGCCAGTGCCCACCATTAGCCAGACCCAGCCAGATGCCAGCTGGTAAGGAAGCTATTGCTACAGTCCATTGAGGTCAGCTTTGGCATGGAACATGGCAGAGAAGGGCAGAGAATGGACTTTGGGGGTGTGAGGGGCAAATGGAAAATAACAGCTCAGTGGTGAGTATACTTAGCCCTTGACACTGCCGTTTTCTTACACATTGCTCTCCAGGAAGTCTATGCTTTGCTGCCCTACATGGCTCAGACATCTGGACACACTGGGAAGTATTTATACCCTGAACAGGAGACTGAACAGGACAGAGTTAATTCAAAAGAAAAACTATTTTAAATGACTGTCACCTTGTATAAGGTACTAGTTATTTGGAATGTTTACTCTCCTTTTCCAGGGAAAGGGGATAGGATTTAAAAGGGATTTTTTTCCTTGTTCTTTGAGGAAACCAGGCCTTCAGGGGGCTTATACTGAAAGAAGGATACAGCCCCTTATTCAATTTGAATTTAAATTCCTTTCTGCCTGTGTCTGTTTTCTTTGCTGCCAAGCCTTGTTTTTGCATAGATGTCTGAGTAGCCTCTTTTTTTCCCCCTGAGGCCTGGAGCAGGCTCTTGAAAACTAAGCCTGCCTTCTCTGGCTGCTGTTGAGCAGAGAGGAAGAAGAGCCATTTGGTCAAGAGGAGGGCCAAATGAGTCTGGTGAGGACCTTAGAAACTGTGATTTGTCTCATGTCTGGCTGGCTGTCATGCTCCCTACCTGCGTACACAGATGGAGTGGCAAGCCATGGATCCTTTACCACTCCTGGAAACACTTAGATCTTCTGGGGGGGTGGGGGATTGGTGACAGGTGGGAAGCTATTCACCTGGACAAGCTCACAATACACTGACTATTTCATAAGAGCCCATTTAGCAGGACATTTCAGGAGAAAATGCCAGATTGGCAGTAACTGCCCCATTAATATGCCTTCCTGTCTGTAGGGTTATAGTTTCAACACCCTGGATGGCCCTTGGTCTACTGCAAGTGTTAAGTCACACAGGTGTGTCTTAGGCAATGTCCTCTCCCGAATGTTGTCCCTCATTATCTCTGTTCTCAGAGGAATAGCTGCCTCTGTTGACTTCCAGGCACCAGGATCCTGCCTCGCAAAGATGGAAAGGAAACAAAGATGGAAAGGCTCTAGCCTCTGGGAAAGGGGTTTCTGGATTCTGTAAGAATAGGTGGCAATAAAAGATTTTTGCTGGATAAATAGCTTCCCACATCCCATGAAAGATGTGGGGGTGAGGAAGCTACTGAGATCCACATGCTTTATAAACTTTTGAACAACTTGCATTATGAGGGAGGGCCTGGCCCCTTCAAAATGTGATAGAGACCCTCTTCAGTCTGGCATTCACTCTTGGTAGAAGTACTAATGTGATGAAACTACAGGATTGTATTTGGTCCCAAGGTAACCTGTTGGGGGGGGGAGGGGGGAAGGAAGTTTCAAGAAAACTAATAGTGAACACATTTTGTAAAATATGGAAGGCATCCCACTTGGGGGTTTAAGGGGAAAGGTGTGCTATTTCTGGAACTCACAATGATCTCTTACTAGGCCCAGTAAAACTTTCTTAGAAGACAGGAGGCAGGACCCTTTCAAGGAGTCATCTCCACTCCATGTCCTTGGTTTAAAAGCATTTCCTGAGCTGCAGAGAGGGCTGAAGTCAAAAGATATTGTTACTGGCCTCCCTTTCAGATGTAAAGATATGTATTTTCAGCTTGAATTTTCATTTTCTCTACTTATGAGATTAGGCTTTCCCAGTGTTAATCTCTTCTCTAGACACATTGAACCCCCACTGAGTCCTCAAAGCTAACAGTAAAATAAACAGTTGCTATGTGTGCACACAAATGATTTAGAGTTTCATTATACAGAGCTGCTGATACATCAGGAAGAAGAAATAGGGGGGAGATAAAATGCTTGATTTTGACTGCAGCTCTGCATCCTATTTCTTCCTTCCTCTGTAGAAAGGAGGTCCTAGAGAACAGTATTTAGGGAAGTGGGGCATTGCGGCCAGCTGACATCCATGAGGGAAGCCCACAAAGTTGGCTCCCTTTCATGTAGTTCCTCTACCTCCTGGGAAGATGGTTGCAAATACAGAAAGGAAACAAAGCTGGTAGAAAGGTCAAGGGGGATAAAAAGTGGTAAAGAGCTAAATACTGGAATCATTCCAGAGACATGTTGTCTCTTCTCACTGTGGCCTATTAGAATCTCATTTGTGAAATTTTGAACTTCTTTTCAAGACATCTCTTTGTATCTTGTCAGCTAAAATACTGAGCCCTAGACAACATGGTAAAGTGAAGACTATCTAGGCTGTGAAATCAGGCTGATCAAGTTTTGAATCCCAGCCCAAACATTTCCAAGCTATGTCTCCCTGGGCATATTACTTAACTTCTCTTTGTTTATTAAACTTTCTAAGACAGCATTTCCTATTTACTCTTGGCTTTCACATTCCCCAGGAGCTATGGTAAGTATTTACCATTCAGCAGCACCTTACCTTTCATTTCACATTGATTATTCTAACACAGTGTTTTGTATTTCTGGTTCACATTAGAATCCTCTGAGAAGCTTTGAAAAAAGTTTGATGCCTATGTTTCACTCCAGATTAAGTGAATCAGAATCTCTGGGGGCCACTAGACCATACAATTCCATTTTCATTGTTGATATCATCTGCTGGCCTCTTACTCATCTGTCATTCATTGAAGACTTAAGCACGTGGCTTACTTCTTGACTGTCATACTTTTGTAAATTTCAACATCCATGTGAACTTCTGTGCCGACTTCTTGCCCTCCAAGTTCTTTGACTACCTCCAAATATATTTTCTTTCACTTAATTTCAGCCACTCCCACTCTTGATCAGCAATAAATGCTCCATCACTAAAATATTGATTTTAAGCCTCCCATTTCTGACCAACACCTCGTATCCTTTCAGCTCATGGTCTTAATATTTTCAGTCTACCGACTTTTTGAAAAAAAAAATGTTTAATGTTCATTTATTTTTGAGAGAGACAAAGTGCAAGTGAGGGAGGGGCAGAAAGAGAGGGAGATACAGAATCTGAAGCAGACTCCAGGCCAAGAGCTTTTAGCACAGAGCGAGATGCATGGCTCAAACCCATGAACCATGAGATCATGACCTGAGCCAAAGTCAGACACTCAATTGACTGAGCCACCCAGGCTCTCTTGGTCTACCAACTCTTTGATCCCATCCTATTTACCCAATCTAGAGTCCATAGTTCATCAGCATAATCACCTCTTGAATAAATTTTTCACTTTTTTGCCTCTCACTCACCCTGTTATATATTTGTCACACAAAGCCCTCTTCCTGTTTAAATTTAATAATCTCCCTGGCCTGTGCATTTACCAATTTCCCAGCCGCTGAGGAAAATTAACCAATAACTGTTCTTTTACCTTTTCTCTGTCTATACCCACTACCTTGATGAGTTCATCTAATTTCATGGCTTTAAGTATTATCCCTATCCTTGCTACTCAAAGTGTGAGCTGTAGTTCAAAACCATAGGAGTTCATTAGAAATTTAGAATCTTGGGCTCCACCCCAGACCCACTGAATCATAATCTGCATTTTAGCTGGATTCCCGAGAGCATTAAAGTTTGAAAGACAATGATCTCTAACAGTGGTTCTCAGCTCTGATTTCAAACTGGAATCAGGTGGAGAGTTAAAATTCTGCTAATGCCAAGGTCCACGTTAATGGTCTTGGGTAGAGCCTGTACATACATAAATTTTATAAGTCACTATGTGATTTTAATGTGCAGCCATGATTGAGAACCACTGACTTAAATATTAATGGCTCTCAAATTATTATCTTTAGGCCAAATTTCTCCTATGAATTCCAGGCTCATAAGTCTAACTACATACTCTACATATGTACTTGGGTGTCTAATGGACTTTACAAATTGTACACATCCACAACCAAGATGCAAATCTTCCTCCCTAAACCTGCTTTTTGTAATTATCCCCATATTAGTAAGAAAATGGAACTGTACTTATTTGGTTATCTGCCTACCACCTTTGGTGGCCCTTTTCATCCTTTTCTGGCTCTTTTGCCTCTGTTCTACTTTTTAATGTTGAAATATTCTAGGGCACATTGCTCCTCTCAAGATGCAAAATCTCTCCAGGTGATCTCATCTATATGACGATGATTTCAACATGATTAGGTTGCTCACATCTAAACTATACAAAAGATAATTACTATTTTTATTCACTGTTCTCTAACCATTGCTTCTGCCAAAATTTGGAAGTAATCTCTGATTCTTTTTCTTTCCTTGGTCCCTACCTCCCATCCATGTGCAATTTCTATCAATTATACCTACAAACTATATTCCTAATCTGTTTACTTTTCTTATCTTCAGTAGTACCATCCTAAGAGATTAATGATAAAAAAAAATATTAGAAAACTGGGACTATACCCTAGTCTGATAACAGATATCAAGCCTTCAACAAAAATCATACTAAATAATGAATTTTAGAAACATTCTAATTTAAGTCAGAAAAAAGTCAATGAAAAATATGTCAGTCTACAGTAGCAACCAAAAGTATAAGGTACTTAAGACTAAATCTAACAAATGAAACAGAGAAAGTTACAAAACATTACTGAAGGGCATGGGAAAAGACTAAAAAGAGAGATAAATATGTGTCACAAATTTAAAAAATTGATAACTCAGTGTCTCCATTCTCTCTAAATGAATCTATAAATTCCACGCATTTCCAATAAATATTCCACCTGTTTTTTAAGTGTAACGTTATTACTGATTTGATTGATTGATTGATTGATTTTTAATATAATTTATTGCCAGATTGGCTAACATACAGTGTGTAAATATACTCCTGGCTTTTGGGGTAGATCCCCGTGGTTCATCGCTTACATACAACACCCAGGATATCCCAACAAGTGCCTTCTTCAATGCCCATCACTCATTTTCCCCTCTTCCCCAATCCCCACAAACACCCTCAGTTTATTTTCTGTATTTAAGAGTCTCTTATGGTTTGTTTTCCTCCCTCTCTGTTTGTAACTGTTTTTTCCCTTCCCATCCCCCATGGTCTTCTGTTAAGTTTCTCAAGAACCACATATGAGTGAAAACATATGATATCTGTCTTTCATATTTGGATTCAGATATCAAACTTCATGTAAAGTTATAATGATTGATAAGTATAATATTAACACAGGGATCAACAAATAGACTGATGGAATAGAATATAGGATTGCTATAGACTGAATTGTGTGCCCCAAAAATTCATATGTTGAAGCTCTAACTGACAAGGTTACATGACATTAGATTTGATCCACAGTAGAAACTGAAAGGTCTATTTTTGTGTATGTATATATATACGCATATACACACACATATATATACATAAGTATATATACAAAACATGACATAACATATATATGTAACAGCATGTATACACACATACATTACATAAATACATATATACATATCACCAAGTCCATGTATATATGTAATATGTGTGCATGTGTCATAAAAATAGGAATAATAAGCACTAGATTTAAGTGACTGGTATTTTTTAGGATAGGAACAAGGAATCCTTATTACTCTTTATTCTGCTTCTTTTCCCTCATAGCATGTGCTTGCCTATTTTATTCCCTCTCCCTCCCATTAAAATGTAAATTCCACAAAAGCAATCAACTTTTTTTATTTGTTGGCTGGTGTGGTCCAAGCATCCAGTACATTGCCTAGCCCAGAATAGGAACTCAATAAACATATTGTTGAAAAATCAGAATTGTTTACACATCTGTAAGTAGGGACAATACTACCGGCCTTGCATAGTTGTACTGAGGAATAAAGAAGCATAGGTGTTCAAGCATGCATAGTTGTTGAACCTATCATCTACGTTCTCAGTTATGTCAGTCTCCTTTCTTGCTCTATTCCAGATCTGCAGTTTCTCTGTTGAACTATCTCAATAACGTATAGAACACTCAAGGTGTAGGTTCCACTACTTCTTAGCTGTGCAATCTTAAACAAGTTATGTAACCACTCCATGTCTTAGTTTCCTGATCTATAGACTGGGGACAATAATACCCACTTCAAGGTTGGTTGAAAGTATTAAGTGTTATAATGACATTAAGCACTTCGCACTGGGTGTGACACATATTAAATGTTCAATAAATATCAGCTGTTTTTACTACTGCTGCTGCTGCTGCTCCTGCTACTACCACCACCACCTCTGCTACAAAACAGGCAGTTGTTTGTGGAGTATAAGTTCAAGATTATTTCGAAGGTTTCATTACTAAAATAATATCTTCTACACCAACCTGCCATTTATATCTTAAATTTCACCACATAGAATTATTCTTTTGCTTTATGTCTTGTCCATTCCAGCTACCCCTTATAAACTTCATTGGGAATATTTTGCCAACAGTTTTGCATCATTATTTTTATATGATATCTTACTTTCCTCCAGTCCTGGGAATATGGGGAACATGAGGGCCTTGAGTACAAGTTTGGGAAGAGAAGTGGTGGGACAAATTCCAAAGACAACCTTGGGTTATTTATCTCTCCTTTTTAGGATGGTCCTGTTCAAAATTGCTTCTAGTCATCATTCTCTTTCTCAGCAGGAGCCAACTCTCTAGAACCTGTTACTTATAATGTGGGTGAGAGGTTGGAAATCTGTGAGACATGTTTCTTCTGTTAAAGTTCCCAAGTGTTCCATCTTCTGAGAACCATTTCTAGTTCCATCATCTAGTCCCATCATCCCTTTAATCATTGTGAACCTGCCAAGAGAAACCATCTGCAAACTCACTACACAGGTGCTATTGCCATGACTTCTTCCTGGGCCTGAGAGTATTATGCTTAGCTCTCCTGATTATAAGGCTGCATTATTTAGCTCACATCTTATTTTGTGGATACATCCTTAGGATTCTTTGAAGTGAATTCTGGAATGATTATAATTGATGTGCAAATATGTACAAAGGTTTGTGAAAATACCTGTACTTAGGTGACCTCTTTTTTAAACAACCTTGTTAAAGTATAATTTAAACATCACAAAACTCACCTGTTTGTATATATAATTTATCTATTGTTAGTACATTTATAGAGTTCTGCAACCATCACCACAATCTAGTTTTAGAACATTTATCATTGCCTCCTGAATGTATTCCTTGTACCACTATTTAGTATTCTTGGTGGGAATCCTAGAAAATATCTAAACTTTAGCTACATAATTTTATGGAATAGATGGCTTCCAACAAAGTGGTACAAAATAAATTTCTGTAGAATTAATACAATTTTAAAATGACTAAAATTTTTCATACTACTTATATAAGTAAAAATGTATTTAGTGACATGTGTGGGAGAAATATGGAAACCATGCAAAAGACTGACTGAATTGGATATTCTCATGAGGATAATATTGCATTAGGACTTGTAATCACTAACTTCCTTAAAAGACAAATAAACAACAAGTTTATTTTACCAAGTCTAATGCAAATTGGTGTGAATTTTCCTCCAAGCAGTGACTCAATGATTCAGGTTCCACCTATTTTGTGACACTATCATCTCAACATATAGCTTCCAAAGTCATAAGAGGAGAAGATAAAGATGGAGAAGAAACACCAGCTCTTAACCCATTTGACCTAGAAGTAGTACACATGACTTCTACTTACAGTCCATTGGTCAGAAATTGCTACATGGCCCCAACCTGACTGCAATGGAGTTTGGGATAGTAGGTTAACCCATAGATAACTATGTGAACAAGCTGTAGTGGCCAAGCCTTTGGTGCTTTATTCTCCTCCTTCTGCCCCTTCCTCAAGTCTTCATAATGACTAACATCTCACAAGCTTCTTATTCCACATATTTTTCTTTTAGAAATTAGATTTGCTCTTGTCATTTAAAGTGTGCAGCTACAACTAGATTGCAATACCAATACCATGTTCACCAAGAGGTGACACAAGTGAACATACCTGTCTTTTGCCTGCAAAATACTCCTCTAAGATTGTCAGTTGTCTACAACAAACTGTTTTACTTCATCAATTCAGCAAGTTTAATTCTTTGTAAAATTCATACATCTGTACCAATAAATATCCACATTTTAATGAATGTTTAATTTTTCCAGTTTTATTGAGATTTTATTGACAAATAAATATTATATATATTTAGATAGTACAATATTTTAAGGTGTACAACGTGATGATTTAATATACATATACATTATAAAATTATTACCACAATCAAGTTAATTAATATATCCTTCACTTCATATAGTTGGCAGCGTGTGTGTGTGTGTGTGTGTGTGTGTGTGTGTGTTTAAGAATCTTTAGACTGCATCCATTACCTAACCAGCTCAATAAAACCACCAATGAGTTTGGTCACTGATTATCCCTATTTGGTTTTTATGATAAATGTAATGGAGGGGTGTCTTTCCCTGTCCTCTAATTTCCTTTTGCTCAATCCTTGCCATACTCAATAATATTGTACAATGGTTTATTTAAGGTCAGAAAGAGCCTAGAAATGAAAACTGCCAAAAAGGTCAGAGACATGAGATCCAGCCCTGGCTCCTGCTGCTAGTTAACTATATGACTTTAGGTGAGTCTTTTAATCTCTCTGAGTTTTCTTCCTTGTCTGAAAAAATTATAAGATCTGCCAATGATAAATAAATGGTGAGTGGACCTCCAAAAAAGCAGCTTTGTAGTTACTGTTGCTATCTAATTCTCCCTTCCTGCATTCTAGGGGTTTCTTCTCTGAGAGCCTTGCTCTTGGAGTCCTAGTCCCTCCCTCAATTTTCATGGTGCTTCTTTCTCAATTATTATATATTGAAATATAAATTGTATTTTTATAGTTTTTGTTGGTTCATTAAATTTTCTTATGCTTCTATACCCCCAGTATAATGTCACATCTCTGTCTCTGCTCCCTCCCTCCCCCAAAATGCAAGGTCTTATTTGACTGAACTTTATACACTTCATCTCTCCTTTCTAGGTCAGACATGCTCTCATTATTTATACAAAATTCTGACTCAGTAGCATTCCAAGATCCAAAACCAAGCTCCAAACTCTTTGGCATACAACCTAGGAAAAATGACCTTTCTCATTGTTATGCAAGCTTTCCCTCTCTCTCTGACACTACCTTCCCCACAGATCTCCAAGCTCTTTCACACTTCTACTGTATCAGCCAGGACCAGCACATCTCTACACCATACTTTTAGGTCTGAGTCATTGGTAGTTTAGGACATTAACTCATTAACAACAAAATTATCTTTTATTACTCTCAACTGTTGCCAGACTACGGTTGTTTTCAATTAGCAAATTGAGAGAGGGAGGAATAAAGACTTCTCCCTCTCCCATTTTTTGCATAGTCATTATGTTTACAGGGTCGTTGGGAGAAGCTCAAAGGGATCCATGTAAGTATACACAGCATATATCCATATGATAGGTATAGAGCAAAATCAGATATAAGGTGGCAGTATATATGGGGACCATTCTCTATAATTTATTTTTCTCTGGCTGCTTTTAGAAGGAAAGGGGTTAGAATATTCACACATCTTGAGTTTCAAGGACTTTTATTATTTGTATGGCTGGCATACTACCATCCAAATATCTATTTTTCATCACTATTCGGTTTTGAAGAATAATGCACATCTCTTTTCTTATGTAAATCATAGCAATACATGGACATTAACCTTCTGCCCCAACCTGATTCCCAGCTGCACCACTAACTGAAGTGTATCCTGCTTTCATGTTTTCATTCATGCACTATGTTCTCTTTGACTTTATGTTTTATACTATTATATGTGACAGCAGGCTGAAAACCATTTTATTTTTAATAATAAAATAATCATTGACATTCAGATAAATTTATGTATTAAAAATCAGCAACTCAAGTGGTGCCTCGGTGGCTCAGTCATTTGAGCGTTTGACGCTTGATCCCAGGATTGTGGTATCAAGCCCCATTTTGTGCTCCATGCAGTGTGGCGCCTGCTCGAGATTCTTTCTCCCTCTCCCTCGGCCCCCTCTACCCTGCTTGTGTGCACACTGTCTCTTAAAAAATCAGCAACTCAATTTGGGGTTCCATTATGAAGTATAAATGTCTACCATCCACTGCTATACACTACTGAGCATTTACATAAAACCAACAAAAAATGGTTTCCGTTCTTCTGGCCAGCCATGAGGGAGAATTCTTTCTCAAAGTGATGTTCTACCACAACTGTAAATTCAGTCATTCTTTGTGTCAGAACTAAATAATTATACTGATATCTGAAATTATGTGAACAGTAGGTCTGTTTTATTTCCAGAATCATGAGATTAAAAGAGTTGGGGAATAGTATGAGTATTGCTAACTCCTGAATGTGTATTGATTTATGGACCCTCAGATCTGCAAACCTGTGCATGGCAAAGAGGGAGAGGTAAAGAGTGTATGTGGGTATACACACATATACAAGTGTCCTTTTATTACTGTTATAGGAAGAGTTCATGATTATATCCCCTATGATTATATTATGTTATATGGCACAGTTGACCTTTAGATAGGGAGATTATCCCAGTGGGCATAATATAGCCACATAAGCCCTCAAAGGCAGAAAACATTTTCTGGTTGTTGGCAGAAAGAAAAGGTAGAAGGAGGAGTGAGATTTAAAGCATTAGAAGGATGTGAAGCGCTATTGCAGATTAAAATACGGAGGGGACCACATGAGAAAGACTGCAGTTGGCCTCTGGGAGCAGAGAGTGTGCCTGGCTATAGTTAGAAAGAAGTGGTCCCCATACCTTAGTCCTATAATGGCAAGGAACTGAATTCTGCCAAAAGTACATGAGCTTGGAAGAGAGCCCTAGGCTTCAAGATGAGAATGCAGTTCAGTGGACAACTTATTTTCAGCCTTGTAAGACCCTAAACAGAGATTGCAGTCACACCATGCTGTACTTCTAACCTACAGAACTATGAACTAATAAATGGATGTTATTTCAAGCCACAAAATTCATGTTTGTTAGGCAGCAATAGAAACTAATACATATCTGAATTAATCATGTCCCAGGACCATGGAGCTCCTGAAGGCATGGATCATGTCATATCTATGGAAAAGGCACACTTTCCCTAATGCAGTCTTCTGTCCAGTGTAAACTCCAGAACTATTAGCTGGTGACAAATAAGCTCACTGGGCCAGGTGCAATTGCTCAATGTACTCATTGCACTTGGAGTGTCATTGAGCTGCTTCTCTGGTTCACTGATACTATTAAACTTCTGGCTGGAAAACAAGGACGAGAGACCTGAGAGGTTCAGCTTAGGTTCTCTCTTCCTATACAACAGATAGGAAGGGTCCCTAAGGCACACAGGAGTTTAACAGCAACACCATGTGGTCTTAAATAAGCCAGGCTGGGCTCCCTCTGGAACCAGGGGGATGATATCAGGGATAAAAATAAACCACTAGGCACTTGCTGCCCTCGTTCTTGGGCTGATGAGGGCAATGATGATGTTGCACTTTTAACATGATCATGAGAATGGAAAAGGGCTCACTCCTCCTTCAGTCCTCATTAGAGTCTTTGTCCAGGGAAAGGCTAAATTTACAGGTGCTTTGCAAAATGTAGCGCCCTTCCTGTTCTCAGCAAGGAGGGCAGCATTGGCCACTATACTATTGGCTTGCTTTGCCTTCCACCTCCATTTCTTCCTTTTCTTCCTGCTTTCTTTCCTTCCCCTGACCCCAATTTCTAATTTCATTTTTTTCCCTATTGAGCTGTTTGGTTGGGAGAGTGAGAGCCCCAGAGCAGTGGCAGAAAAAAACTCAGCCTCTCAGAGTGAGATAGATGCCCTTTATTCTTATTTGAGTTTCTCACTGCCTAGAGTGTAAGAGTAGAAAATAGAACAGTCTAACAGAAGCAGAGAGCAAGACCTTTTCCATGGTGTTTGGAAAAGACTAAAATAGGGGGCAGAAAGGAGGATGAGGTGACCCTGTTCCTGTCCCTCAGCAATCACTCAGTCAACATTTCTGGAGTGCAATGACATTTACTGTCATTTCATATCACGTCATTAAATAGGGTATGAAGTGATTTCAGTACAAGTGCCCACTGTGTGCTCAGACATTTGCTATCTATTCTTGGGCTCTAAAGGAAACAGACTTGGTTCCTGCCCTTAAGAACTAACAAGGTTGCCATGGAGCAGAGAATTCATATATTAAAAAGATAGGCAGTCCCAGGATCATGCAGAAGAACTAAGGAGACAGATTGTTGTGGGCTGGAGAAGAATGGAATGTAACTTAGTGAGCACAACAGTCAGCATTATCAAGGTGCAGAGGAAGGTTATTTGCAGCAAGTAATTAGGAAGGATGATCGAAATATAGTTTCATGAATGCAGGGTGAAGTGGGGATGAACACTCTTGTACCCAGTTGTCACAGAGTTTTCATATTGTTATGAACTGAACTGTGTCTTCCTAAAATTCATCTGTTAAAGCCTTGACTCCCAAAGTGACCATATTTAGAGAAGAGCCTTTAGAGAGGTAATTAAGAATAAACGAGGTCATAAGGGTTGGGAGCTAACCCAAAAGGACTAGTGTTCTTCTAATAACAAGAAGAAACACCAGGGAAGTGTGTGCAAAGAGAAAAAGGCCATGTAAGGGCACAGAAAAATGGCAGCCATGCCCGGCTAAAGAGAGAGGCATCAGGAGAAACCAATTCTGCTGACACCTTCATCTTGGACAGCCAACCTCCAGACTTATGCAAAAATAAATTTTTATTGTTTAATCCACCTAGCTTGTGGTATTTTGCTATGATAACCCTAGCAGATTAACACTCATGTGAAGGAAGATTGTTGTTCTTAAGCCTCAAGCCCTGTTTTCAATGTTGGATGAAGTTTGCCCTAAAGTCACTCTCATGGTGAAAGGTTTAGGTGGGCTAACAGTGATGGGTGTATCAGCACTGGAGGACATGGGCAGGTTCTGGCATCATTTTCATCTAGATGACCTTTTGTCATGTTACTTAACTGGGACATTTTTGTCTCTAGAGTGAACTAGGAAATTAATAAGAATAACTTGCTAATGAATGGATATAAAGTTCAAGGTGAGAATCATAATAACCTTGGTACATTTTTCAAAACACTAATGCTCCATTGCTTTGTTCCCAGTTCCTATTGAGAGTCCCGAATTTTAATATTACAGGTCATTTCAGGTCCTTAAGGTATGCAGTCTTATGTACTCATACATCTCTACTTCTTGTTCTTGGTAAGACTTCTAGTCCCTAAAAAAACAAACACCTGCTGCCTTTTGGCAGGATAGAGCCAAGAACATAATTAATCCTTTGGCACCACCATTAGGTGCTAGGTGAGAAAAAAATGCCTCTTCTGAGGTGAAAGTTGACGGAAACCATGACAGTGGTGTGTAGGAACTCTGATCTCTTGGCTGTTAGATTGCTCAATAGGTGAGTCTCAAACTAGGAGACACCAATGCCTTCACCTCCTGCTTTGTGTTCACTCTTAGAAAAGATACCCAGCTCTGAAGGAGTTGTGTGGAGTAGTGTGACTTCTCATTGTCAGAGTAGAGTCCCAGCTTTAGCTCTCTTTGCTTTTCATCAACCAGGCATATATCTTGGCTGTAATTGTCTGTTTAAATATCCTGGATATTTATCTGTTCATAGAGAATATGGGCCTGGGTACAAGAATGGAGTTTTGAACTCATACACACAGACTTACTGGTTCTTCCCTGCCACTAAGCCTGCTTATTTCTCCCAACCTGTTCCCAACCTCCACTATGCAAATGCACACACCACCCACCTGAACTGGGGGGAGGGGACACCCCTTGAAGCCCATACTAAGAATTCTGAGTACATCTGTTATATGGCAGAATGATTGAGCATTTTTTCCTTCAGCTTTGATGAGCCTCTAACACAAACAAAAGATTTATTTCTGTTGTCAATGTTATTTTAGGGCTCAAGAAGTAGTTTTCTACCTGGTTCTTCAGCCAGTCATAGGCAATGGTAAAGAGAGGCTTGGCAGGCAACAAGGTCCACTGGGGATCGTGCAGGTTATTTTGAGCTTATCTTATTAGCCAGAAGCCTGGGGCATTGGTGTCTGCACATGATTCAGTTTTGCCCGGTGGTGATGGCAGCAGGATACTTTGCTTCAGGTGCTTAGCATTCAGTATTGCAGAAATGAACTGTGGGAAAAGCAGTTTCTGATGCCAGTAAAGTCTCCCAGTAGACCTGGAGGGTCAGGAGGAAGATTTCACATAGGCAGCCTGCTATGTAAGCAGACGCAGAAATGCCAGTGCCCATAGGGTAGCCTGGTACTTAGAAAAACAATCAACCCCATACCATAATATGTTTGGTCTGATTTAGAGATTGGGGAAATTAAGGCCTCCATCATTTTCATGTAGTAAATGAAAGATTGGTAAGGGAGTGGGAAACGGGAGAAGGGCTGGTAAAATGCATTAGGGAAGGGATGCCTTACTCTTTGTGCTTCTCTCTAAGAGAATAACAATGGAGAGCCAACACTTGCACCTTCTCAGTGCAACACACACTAGGGGATGAGTTACTGTGGTTTCCAGAAAGCCCTTCCCCATTGTCTCTATGCTTTTAAATCCTTATTGTGTGGAATTTTTTTTAATAACTCTAACCTTTTTGTAACTTCCCATAAGAATGTTTAGCATGACGTGCTGGCCACATCATAAGTATTCATTAAGTGTTGAATGAATGAATGAATTAATGGTCTGATTGGTGGCTTTCGTACTTTAAAAAGTCATCAAAACTCTTTCTTTCAAATGTAATCTTACTCTTAATGGATAGAAGGAGAACCACTCTCATTATACAAGTCATGAAGGGTTGTAGGGGGAGCAGAGCTATGCCTATCAGCCCTCCCTTCACTATATCCTATGGGAAAGAGTCAAACATGCTAAAATTCCCTCAGCAAGGATTAATTGTCTATTATCTGTCCAGCCCCATAAGTATCCTGAAGGGTTTCAAAGGAGTAGAAAGCTTTATCATGGAGAGGACAGAGTTTAAGATAGACACATATACATTAAATATATATGAGAGAACCAGGGATCCATGTGGAAAGAAAATATCACAATGGGCTAGATTCCACAGAAAAGGTTGGCTTTAAGCTAGATCTTAAAATAAATACAAGATTTCAGTTTACACAGAGTGGAAAGTGCTCCAGATTGATGCTATAGTGTAAGCAAAGGCACAGGAGTGGAAATGAGCATAGTATTGGAACCAGGATGGAGGATAGTGGAGCAGCCTGACACTGTAAGCAGAAAAAGGTGCGTGTGTGTGTGTGTGTGTGTGTATCTGTGTGTCTGTGTGTCTATGTGTATGCATGCACATGTGTTGGGAGGGGTGGGATGTACAAAGCAGCAAGTTGAAGTCAGATGATGGTGGTCTTGAAGGTCAGCCAGAAGAAATTAGGAGATGATATGCTGTGACTTAGACAATTTGTGCATGGAAAACATGAGAGTCCACAAGTCTGTGTAAGAAGTTACTACATTAGTGGGATTTGGGAAGATGGTAGAACAGCATGAAGACCATGAGCTTGTTTCATCCCTGAAACTCAGCTAGATCATCACCAAACAATTTTGAACACCCAGGAAATTGATCTGAGGATTAACACTACAATCTGCATAACTTGAGCCAAAGAACGTGGCAGGTACATGATGTGGAGAGTTGAACTGGGGGAAAGAAAAGCCACGGAGGGCAGGGAGATCTTTTTGTGGAGAGAGGACAGAGAAAGAGAAAGGGGGAGAGTGTGGCACATCGGGAGTGCTAGAAAAGCACTTCTATGAAAGTAACTAGAGAGAAAGAGTGAAAACACTTGCAGGGGACTGAACAAGTTTGTTCCCCAAACCAGTGATGGGAAGAAAGTAGAGGGTTTCAATACCACCAGTATTCTATAAACAGTGGAGCACAGAGTCTGAAGTTTTAGGTACCCAAGCAATGCTCTGGTGAGGAAGTAGGGCAAATCTCCAGGGCAGGGAGTGGGATCTGAGGGGTCCATGTGCCATATGGGGAGAAGCAGTTGCCTGCTTGGAGTGCATTTGGTGGAGGCCATATGGCTTTCCCAAGGCAAAGCTCTTAGCGGACCAGGAGAGCAGCCATGTTTGCTGGTATCGGGACAAAGATGCCAAAGTTCAGTGAAACCTGGAGCTGGCTTTGTATTATGATTTGCCATAATTTCTGAACCTCTGCCACTCCACAACCACATGAATATTTTCTGGGACAAGCCAGAACCTGGCCATTGCTCAGTGAGACCCTCCCCCACAAAATCAGTGCGGGTCCAAGCTGCAGGGAGCTCCAACCCTGGGGATCCCTGGAGTTGTTTCATAACCCCATCTGAGATAAAACTCTGGAGGGAGGTGCCACTTGGCAGGCGGACATTTCAGACACGGACAGGGTAAAGGTGGGGAGTGGACAAAGGCTTGAAAGAAAGGAGAGGAGCTTGATCACTGCTAAGTGAGAGGTCAAAGTTCCTGTGCCACAGACTAGGTAGCTGCATGAAGCCATTTCCACCTCTTCCAGACATATGTGTGCCACACTGATCCACCTTAGTAATCTTAGCAGCGCCTTCTGGTGGAGAATGGAGCTGTTACACCAAATCCCACCCAACTGCACCCTAAAAGCCCATCCCCTAAAAGACCAGCACAAGTCACTCCACCTGCTTAGTGTATGGACTATAAGGAGTTTCACAGTTTCAGTTCTAGGGGAAACCGGATGTAACTTCATTTGGGTTTCATTCTGTTTGCTGGTTCATTTATTTGTCCGTTCTCTTTGCTTCTGTCTTTGCTTAAATTGTTTCCTTTTTTCTCCTTTTCTTTCTTTTCTTCCTCATTCTTGTGTATAGAAAGAGAAAAAATTTGTTTTTTATATTTTTTACTTTATATTTAATTTTTCTTTTATTTCATTTTCTTTATTTCATTTTATTATATTTTATTATGTTATTTTTTAATGTTTTTATTTATTTCTGAGAGACAGAGAGCCGCGTGAGCAGGAGACGGTCAGAGAGAGAGGGAGACACAGAATCCAAAACAGGCTCCAGGCTCTGAGCTAAGCTGTCAGCACAGAGCCCAAGGCGGGGCTCAAACCCACGAACTGTGAGATCATCACTTGACTGAAGTCAGACGCTTAACCGACTGAGCCACCCAGGTGCCCCTATTATATTATTTTTAATTTTTAAGGTTTTCTTACCTTTTTTCTTTTTTCCCCCATTTTCCCAATTCTATCAAGCTTCCTTCAACAAGCAGACCAAAACACATCTAAGATCTAGCTTCCTTTATTTGATGTTTTGTTTTGTTTTTAATTTTTAATTTTTATTTGTTAATTTTTCCTTCCTCCAAAATGACAAAATGAAGGAATTCACCTCAAAAGAAAGAACAGGAAGGAATGAAACCAGAGGCTTAATCAACAGATATGAGCAAGATGTGTGAATTAGAATTTAGAACCATGATATTAAGAATACTAACCGGGATTGATAAAAGCATACAATCCCTTTATACCAAGATAAAAGAAATGAAATCTAGTCAGCAAGAAATTAATGCTATAACGGAGATGAAATCTTAAATGAACGCCACAATGGCAAGGATGGATGAAGTACAGCAGCAAATCAGTGATTTAGAAGATAAAACTATGGAGAATAATGAAACAGAAAAAAAGAAGGAACCAAAGGCAAGAGATCATGATACAAGACTTAAAGAACTCAGTGACTTATTAAAAAGGAGTAGCATCAAAATCATAGGAGTCCCAGAAGATGAAGAGAGAAAGTGGCAGAAAGTTTATGTGAGCAAATTATAGTGAAAAACTTTCCTATTCTGGAGAACACAGATATCAAAATCCAAAAAGCACAGAGAACTCCCATTAGATTCAACAAAAACTGACCATGTCCAAGGTATACCATAGTCAAGTTAACAAAATATACAGACAAGAAAAGAGTTATGAAAGCAGCAAAGGAAAAAAAGTCCTTAACATATAAGGGAAGACAGATCAGGTTTGCAGCAAACCTATCCACAGAAACTTGGCAGACCAGAAAGCAGTGGCAGGATATATTCAATGTACTGAATTGGAAAAATATAAGGCCAAGAATTCTCAATCAAGTAAGACTGTCATTCAAAATAGGAGAGATAAAGTTTCCCAGACAAACACAAACTAAAGCAGATCTTGACCACTAAACCAGCCCTGCAAGACATTTTAAGAGCAACGCTTTGAGTGGAGAAGACAAAAAAAATCCCAAACAGGTCAAAAACAACAAAGACTAGAAAGGACCAGAGAACAACACCAGAAACACCAACACAACAGGCGACAAAATGGCACTAAATTCATATCCTTCAGTACTCAGTCCAAATGTCAATGCTAGCGAGGATGTGGAGAAACAGGCACTCTCCTACACTGTCGGTGTGAATGTAAACTGGTGCAGCCCCTCTGGAAAACAGTGTGGAGCTTCCTCAACAAATTAACAATAGAACTCCCCTATGACCCAGCAACTGCACTGCTGGGAATTTACCCAAGGGATATAGGAGTGCTGATGCATAGGGGTACATGTACCCCAATGTTCATAGCAGCACTCTCAACAATAGCCAAAACATGGAAAAAGCCTAAGTGTCCATCAATGGACAAATGGATCAAGAAGATGTGGTTTATCTATACAATTGAATACTACATGGCAATGAGAAAGAATGAAATCTGGCCATGTGTAGCAACGTGGATGGAACTTGAGGATTATGCTGATCGAAATAAATCTGGCAGAGAAAGACAAATACCATATGATTCCACGTATAGGAGGATTAGGAGGAACTTAACGGAGGACCGTGAGGAGAAGAAGGGAAAAATAGGGGGAGAGGGAGAGAGGCAAACCATGAGAGACTCTTGAATGCTGAGAACAAACTGAGGAATGATGGGTGTGGGGGGTGGAGGTGGGGAGAAGGACATGGAGGAGGGCACTTGTGGGGATGAGCACTGGGTGTTATATGGAAACCAACTTGACAATAAACTATTTAAAAAATAAAAGCAAATGTCAATGGGCTAAACGCTCCAATCAAAACACATTGAGTATCAGAATGAATATGAAAACAAGAACCATCTATATGATACTTACAAGAGATTCATTTTAGACCTAAAGTCATCTATAGATTGAAACTAAGAGGATGGAGAACCATCTATCATGCTAATAGTCATCAAAAGAAAGCTATTGTAGCCATACTTATATCAGAAAAACTAGATTTTATTTTTTTTAATGTTTATTTATTTTTGAGAGAGAAAATGACAAAGTGTGAGCAGGATAAGCAGAGAGAGGGAGACACAGAACCAGAAACAGATCCAGGCTCTCAGCTCTCAGCACAGAGCCTGATGTGGGGCTTGAACCCACAATCTGTGAGAACATGACCTGAGCCAAAGTCAGGCGCTCACAGACTGAGTGACCCAGGTGCCCCAGACAAACTAGATTTTAAAATACTGTAATAAGGAGAGGGGCAAGATGGCAGTGAAGTAAGGAGCTCCATACTTGCACTCGCGCCCATACATCACACGGAAAAGATCTGAAGCCATTGAAAACCTTACAAAACCTGAGGGATTGGGAGAAAAAAGATGCAGAATCCATTGAGAAAGCCTCCTAATGGCACCTCAAGAAACAAGCCAGAGTACACAAGGTTGAGAGTCCCAAATATCACTACGAATAGGAAAATAAAATAACCAAGGTCCCAACAAGAGAGACTAAGAGATACCATTCAAAAAACACTCTCTGCAAGGATAGGCTCTGGACAGTCAAAGAGTCTTCTTGGATATAGCAGCGCTCATAGATACAGAGAGCATTAACAGGTCTTTAAAACCAACAAGAGCCGGAAAGCTAACTAAAATGACGAAACGAAAGAGCTCTCCTCCAAAGAAACTCCAAGAAGAAATGACAGCGAATGAACTGCTCAAAACAGATATCAGCAGCATAACTAAACAAGATTTTAGAATAATAATGGTAAAATTAATAGCTGGGCTTGAAAAATACATAGGGGACATCAAAGAAACTATGGCTACAGACAGAATGGAAAATAAAAATAGGCATGAAGAAGTAAAAAATGCGATAAATGAGATACATAATAAATTAGAGGCCTCCAATGATCAGATTGAAGAGGCAGAAAGGAGAATAAATGATTTAGAAGATATCATTATAAAAAAACAAGAAGCTGACAAAAAAGGAGACAAACTGATCCAGGAACAGGAAAGAAGAATTCGAGAGCTCGGCGATACGGTCAAACACAACAAGATCCATATCATAGGAATCCCAGAAGAGGAAGAGAGAGGGAAAGGTGCTCAAGGAGTCCTGGAACAAATTATAGCAGAGAACTTCCCGACCTGAGGAAGGAACTATATGGGGAAATACAAGAGGCTCAGAGGACTCCCCTCAGACTTAACCTGAATCGATTTCTGCACGGCATATAGTAAAAATGGCAAAATACAAGGACAAAGAGAATTTTGAAAGCAGCTAGGGAGAAAAGGGCCCTCACATACAAAGGGAAACCTATCCGAGTGGTGACAGACCTATCTATTGAAACGTGGCAGGCCAGAAAGGGATGAAAGGAGATCTTCAATGTGATGAACAGTAAAAATATGCAGCCAAGATTCCTCTATCCAGCAAGCCTGTCATTCAAAATAGAAGGAGAGATAAAAATCTTTCAAAATAAACAGAAATTGAAAGAATTTGTCACCACTAAGCCAGCCCTACAAGAAATCCTGAGGGGGATGCTCTGAAGGAAAGGTTGCAAGGAACAAAGATTCCAGAGACACCACCGCAAACATGAACCCTACAAAAGATACAAAGACTCTAAACCCACATATTTCAATAATAACACTGAATGTAAATGGGCTGAATGCTCCAATCAAAAGACATAGAGTAGCGAAATGGATAAAAAAACAAAATCCATCTATATGCAGTTCTACAAGAAACTCATTTTAGACTGGAAGATACTTTCAGATTAAAAGTAAGGGGATGGAGAAATATATATCATGCTACAGGATATCAAAAGAAAGCCTGAGTAGCGATACTTATATCAGACAAACTGGACTTTAAATTAAAGACAATCACAAGAGATGAAGAAGGGCACTACATAATAATTACAGGGTCCATCCATCAGGAAGAACTAACAATCATAAATGTCTACGCACCGAATATGGGAGCACCTAAATATCTAAAACAATTAACCACAAACAGAAACAAGCTTATAGATAAGAATGTGCTAATAGCAGGGGACTTTAATACTCCGCTTACAGCAATGGATAGGTCAACCAGACAGAAAATCACTAAAGAAATAATGGACGTGAAAGACACATTGGACCAGATGGATCTGACAGATATATTTAGAACTTTACATCCTGAGGCCAGGGTATTTACTTTCTTCTCAAGTGCGCAAGGCACATTCTCCAAGGTAGATCACATACTGGGACATAAAGCAGCCCTCAATAAATATAAAAGAATTGAGATCATACCATGCACACTGTCAGATCCTAATGCCTTGAAACTTGAAATCAATCACAGGAAGAAGTCTGAAAAACCTCCAAAAACAGAGGTTAAAGAACACCCTTCTAAAGAATGAATGGGCCACTCAGGCAATTAGAGATGAAATTAAAAAATATATGGAAACAGGGGCGCCTGGGTGGCTTAGTTGCTTAAGCGTCCGACTTTCGCTTAGGTCATGATCTCGCGGTTTGTGGGTTCGGGCCCCGCGTCGGGCTCTGTGCTGACTGCCAGCTCAGAGCCTGGAGCCTGTTTCGGTCTGTGACTCCCTCTCTCTCTTACCCTCCCCTGCTCACGTTGTCTCTCTCTCTCTCTCCTGAAAATAAATAAAACATTTAAAAAAAATATGGAAACAAATGAAAATGAAAACACAACAATTCAAAATCTATGGGATGCGGCAAAGGCAGTCCTAAGAGGAAAGTCCATTGCTCTCCAGGCCTATTTCAAGAGATTAGAAAAAGCGCAAGTCCAAAATCTAACAGCTCACCTAAAGGAACTAGAGGCAGAGCAACAAGAACGCCCTAAACCCAGTAGAAGAAGAGAAATAGTAAATCTTAGAGCAGAAACAAACAACATAGAGACCAAAGAAACAATTGAACAGATCAATGAAACCAAGAGTTGGGTTTTTGAAAAAATACACAAAATTGACTAGCCTCTAGCCAGACTTACCAAAAAGAAAAGAGAGAGCACCCAAATAGACAACATTATGAATGAAAATGGACTTATTACAACCAACCCCTCAGAAATACAAGCAATTATCAGGGAATACTATGAAAAAATATATGCCAACAAATTGGACAACTTAGAAGAAATGGACAAATTCCTAAACACACACTCACTACCAAAATTCACATGGGAAGAAATAGAAAACCTGAACATGGGGCTCCTGGGTGGCTTAGTCATTTAAGTGTCCGACTTTCCCTTAGGTCATGATCTCTCGGTTCATGGGTTCAAGCCCCGCGTCGGGCTCTGTGCCGACTACGAGCTCAGAGCCTGAAGCCTATTTCAGAGTCTGTGTCTCCCTCTCTCTCTGACCCTCCCCTGTTCATGCTGTCTCTCTCTCTCTCCTAGAAATAAATAAAAATATTAAAAAAAAAAATAGAAAACCTGAATAGACCCATAATGAGTGAAGAGATCGAATCAGTGATCAAAAACCTCCCAACAAATAAGAGCCCTGGACCTGACGGCTTCCCTGGGGAATTCTACCAGACATTTAAAGCAGAATTAATCCCAATTCTTCTCAAGCTATTCCCAAAAATAGAAATCGAAGGAAAACTTCCAGACTCATTTTATGAAGCCAGCATCACTCTGATTCCCAAGCCAGACAGAGATCCAGCAAAAAAAAAAAAAGAACTACAGGCCAATATCCTTGATGAATATGGATGCAAAAATTCTCAACAAGATCCTTGCAAATCGAATCCAGCAGCATATAAAAAGAATCATCCACCAAGATCAAGTGGGATTCATTCCTGGGTTACAGGGCTGGTTCAACATTCGCAAATCAATCAGTGTGATACATCACATCAATAAAAGAAAAGACAAAAACCATATGATCCTGTCAATAGATGCAGAAAAAGCATTTGACAAAATACAGCATCCTTCTTAGTAAAGACTCTAGAGAAAGTCGGGATAGAAGGAACCTACTTAAACATCATCAAAGCCATCTATGAGAAGCCTTCAGCTAACATCATCCTCAACGGGGAAAATCGGGAGCTTTCCCCCTGAGATCAGGAACACGACAGGGATGTCCACTCTCACCACTGTTGTTTAACAGTGCTGGAAGTCCTAGCTTCAGCCATCAGAAAACAAAAGGAAATCAAAGGCATCAGAATTGACAAAGAGGAAGTCAAACTTTCACTCTTCGCAGATGACATGATACTCTACATAGAAAACCCGACAGACTCCACCAGAAGCCTACTAGAACTGACCCAAGAATTCAGCCAAGTGGCAGGATACAAAATCAACGTACAGAAATCGGTTGCATTTTTATACACCAACAATGAAGCAACAGAAAGAGAAATCAAGAAACTGATCCCATTCACCATTGCACAAAAAAAAACATAAAATACCTTGGAATAAACCTAAGCAAGGATACAAGAGATCTATATGATGAAAACTATAGAAAACTTATGAAAGAAATTGAAGAAGACACAAAGAAATGGAAAAACATTCCATGCTCATGGATAGGAAGAATAAATAGAGTCAAGATGTCATTACTACTCAAAGCTATCTACACATTCAATGCAATTCCAATCAAATTTGCACCAGCATAGTTCTCAAAACTAGAACAAGCTATCCTAAAATTTGTATGGAACCACAAAAGACCCCGAATAGCCAAGTAATACTGGAAAATAAAACCAAAATAGGAGGTATCACCATCCTAGACATTAGCCTCTACTACAAAGCTGTCATCATCAAGACAGTATGGTATTGGCACAAAAACAGACACATAGACCAATGGAACAGAATCGAGAACTCAGAAGTGGACCCAAAAGTATACAGCCAACTAATTTTTGACAAAGCAGGAAAGAATATCCGATGGAAAAAAGACAGCCTCTTTAACAGATGGTGTTGAGAGAACTGGACAGCAACATGCAGAAGAATGAAACTAGATCATTTTCTCACACCATGCACCAAAATAAACTCAAAATGGATCAAGGACCTGAACGTGAGACAGGAAACTATCAACACCCTAGAGGAGAAAGCAGGAAACAACCTCTTTGACCTCCACCGCAGCAACTTCTTACCTGACACATCCCCAAAAGCAAGGGAATCAAGAGCAAAAATAAACGATTGGGACCTTATCAAAATTAAAAGCTTCTGCACGGCAAAGGAAACAATCCACAAAACTAATAGGCAACCGACGGAATAGGAAAAGATAGTTGCAAATGACATATCAGATAAAGGGTTAATATCCAGAATCTATAAGGAACTCACCAAACTCCACACCCGAAAAACAATCAATCCAGTGATGAAATGGGCAGAAGGTATGAACAGACACTTCTCCAAAGAGGACATCCAGATGGCCAACAGACACATGAAAGGATGCTCAGCATCCCTCCTCATCAGGGAAATACAAATCAAAACCACACTGAGATACCACCTCACGCCAGTCAGAGTGGCTAAAATGAGCAAATCAGAGAACTCTAGATGCTGGCGAGGATGTGGAGAAACGGGCACCCTCCTACACTGTTGGTGGGAATGTAAACTGGTACAGCCCCTCTGGAAAACAGCGTGGAGGTTCCTCAGGAAACTAACAATAGAACTCCCCTATGACCCAGCAATAGCACTACTAGGAATTTACCCAAGGGATACAGAAATGCTGAGGCATAGGAGCACATGTACCCCAATGTTCATAGCAGCACTCTCCACAATAGCTAAAACTGGAAAGAGCCTAAGTGTCCATCAACAGATGAATGGATCAAGAAGATGTGGTTTATCTATACCATGGAATACTACGTGGCAATGAGAAACAATGAAATCTGGCCATGTGTAGCAACATGGATGGACCTTGAGGGTGTTATGCTGAGCGAAATAAGTCAGGCAGAGAAGGACAAATATCATATGTTTGCACGTATAGGAGGATTAGGAGGAACTTAACTGAGGACAAGGGGGAGAAGAAGGGGGGAAATGGTGGGGGAAAGGGAGAGAGGCAAACCATGAGAGACTCTTGAATGCTGACAAAAACTGAGGACTGATGGATGTGGGGGGGAGAGGGGGATGGGCATGGAGGAGGACACGTGGGGATGAGCACTGAGTGTTATGTGGAAACTAATTTGACAATAAACTATTTGTAAAAAAAATAAATAAATAAAATAAAATACTCTAACAAGACATAAAGAAGGGCATTATGTCATAATTACGGAGTCTATCCACAAGAAGATCTATCAATTGTAAATATGTGTGCCCCCAACATGGAAGTACCCAGATATATAAATCATTTAATGATAAACATAAAGAAACTCATTGGTAATAATGCCATCATAGTAGGGGATTTCAACACCCCACCTAAAGCAATGGGCAGATCATCTAAGCAAAAATCAACAAGGAAACAATGACTTTGAATGACACACTAGACTCAATGTACTTAACATATATATTCAGAACATTTCATCCTAAAACAGCAGAATACACATTTTTCTTGAGCACACATGGAACACTCTCCAAAATTGATCACATACTGGGTCACAAATCTTAACTCAACAAGTAGAAAAAGATTGAGATCATGCCTTGCATATTTTCAGACAACAATGCTATGAAACTCATAATCAACCACAAGAAAAAATTTGGAAAGGCCCTGAATACTTGGAGATTGAGGAACATCCTACTAAAAAATGTATGGGTTAACCAAGAAATTAAAGAGGAAATTTAAAAGTACATGGAAGCCAATGAAAATGAAAACATGACAGCCCAAAACTTCTGGGAGGCAGCAAAGGTGTTCATAAGAGGGAAGTATGTAATCTTCTAAAGACAGAAGAAAAGTCTTAAATACACAACCTAACCTAACACCTAAAAGATCTGGAAAAAGAACAAATAAAGTCCAAAGCCAGCAGAAGAAGGGAAATAATAATTATTAGAGCAGAAATGAATGGTATCAAAATTAAAAAAACAATAGAACAGATCAATGAAATTAGAAGTTGGTTCTGTGAAAGAATTAATAAAACTGATAAGCCCCTAGTCAGAGTGATCAAAAACAAAAAAGAAAGGACTCAAATAAAATCACAAATGAAAAAGGAGATATATCACAACAGAAATACCAACAATAATAAGAAAATATTATTAGCAATTGTGTGCCAACAAATTGGGTAATCAGGAAGATGTGGACAAATTCTTAGAAACATATAAACCACCAAAACTTAAACACTAAGAAATAGAAAACTTGGACAGACCCATGACCAGTAAAGAAAATGAATCAGTTATCAAAAATCTACCAAGAAATAAGAGTCTTGGGCCAGATGACTTTCCCGGGGAATTTTACCAAACATTTAAAGAAGAGTTAAACACTTATTTTTTTTTTGAACCTGTTCCAAAAAAATAGAAATGAAAGGAAAACTTCCAAACTCATTCTACGAAGCCAGCATTACCTTGATTCCAAAACCAGACAAGGAGCCCACTAAAAAGAACTACAGACCAATTTCCCTGATAAACATGGATGCAAAAATTCTCAACAAAATACTAGCAAACAGGATCTAGCAATACATTAAAAGAATTATTCACCACAATCAAATGGAATTTATTCCTGGGATTCAGGTCTGGTTCAATACCTGCAAATTAATCAATATTATACATCACATTAATGAAAGAAAGTATAAGAACCACATGATCCTCACAATAGACTCAGAAAAATCATTTGACAAAATACAGCATTTTTTTTTTCAAAAACCCTCAAGAAAATAGGAATAGAAGGATCACACCTCAAGATCATAAAGGCCATATACTGACGACCCACTACTAATATCATCCTCCATGGGGAAAAACTGAGAGCTTTACCTCTAAGGTCAGGAACAAGACAAAGATGTCCACTTTCAACACTGGTATTCAACATAGTGTTGGAAGTCTTAGACTCAGCAATCCGACAACAGAAATAAATAAAAGACATTCAAATTAGCAAAGAAGAGGTCAAACTTTCACTCTTCACAGATGACATGATGCTCTATGTGGAAAACCCAAAAGACTTCAACAAAAATCTACTAGAACTAATCCATGAATTCAGCATAGTCTCAGGATATAAAATCAATGTATAGAAATTGGTTGCAATTCTATGCACTAAGAATGAAACAGCATAGGGACGCCTGGGTGGCTCAGTCGGTTAAGTGCCCGACTTCGGCTCAGGTCATGGTCTCATGGTTCATGGCTTCAAGCCCCGCGTCAGACTCTGTGCTGACAGCTAGCTCAGAGCCTGGAGCCTGTCTTCGGATTCTGTAACTCCCTCTCTCTTTGACCATACCCTGCTCACACTGTCTCTATTTCTATCTCTCAAAAATAAATAAAAACATTAAAAAATTAAAAAGAAGGGGCGCCTGGGTGGCTCAGTCGGTTAAGCATCTGACTTCGGCTCAGGTCATGATCTCACAGTTTGTGGGTTCGAGTCCCACGTCGGGCTCTGTGCTGACAGCCAGCTCAGAGCCTGGAGTCTGCTTCAGATTCTGTATCTTCCTCTCTCTCTGATCCTCCCCTGCTCATGCTGTCTCTCTCACTCTCTCTCTCAGAAATAAATAAAAAACATTTAAAAAAATTAAGAAGAAAAGAGTGAAACAGCATAAAGAGAAATCAGATAATCAATCCCATTTACAATTCCATGAAAACCCATAAAATACCTAGGAACAAACATAACCAAACAGGTGAAAAATCTATATATTGAAAACTATAGAAAGCTTATGAAAGAAATTGAAGAAGGCACACAAAAAATGGAAAAACAACCCATGCTCATGGATTGGAAGGACAAATATTTTTGAAATGTCTATGCTAACCAAAGCAATCTACATATTCAATGTAATCCCTATCAAAATATCACCAGCATTCTTCACAGAGCTAGAACAGACAATTCTAAAATCTGTATGGAACCAGAAGACTCCAAACAGCCAAAGCAATCTTGAAAAAGAAAACTAAATCTGGTTGTATCACAATATTGTACTTCAAACTGTATTACAAAGATGTAATCATCAAGATAGGATGGTATTGGCACAAAAACAGACACATAGATCAATAGAATAGAGAACCCAGAAATGGACCCACAAATGTATGGGTGCTTGACAAAGCGGGAAAGAATATCAAATGGAAAAAAGACAGTCTCTTCAGCAAATGGTGTTGGGAAAACTGGACCATGACAGACAGAAAAATGAACCTGGAGGACTTTCTTACACCATACAAAAAAATAAAGTCAAAATGGATGAAAGACTTAAATATAAGACAGGAAGCCATCAAAATCCTAGAGGAAAAAACAGATAATAACCTCTTTGACATTGGCCACAGCAACTTCTTACTTAACATGTCTCTGGAGGCAAGGGAAACAAAGGAATTTTGGGACCTCATCAAATTAAAAAGCTTCTGCACAGAGAAGGAAACAATCAGCAAAACTAAAAGGCAACCAATGGAATGAGAGAAGATATTTGCAAATGACATATTGGATAAAGGGTTAGTATCCAAAATCTATAAAGAACTTATCAAACCCAATACCCAGAAAACAAATAATCCAGTAAAAAAATGGGCAGAAGACAGAAATAGATACTTTTCCATAGAAGGCATCCAAATGGCCAACAGACACATGAAGAAATGTTCAACATCATTCATCGTCAGGGAACTACAAATCAAAACCGCAATGAGATACTACCTCACACCTCTCTAAATGGCTAAAATCAACAACTCAGGCAACAACAGACATTGGTGAGGATGCAAAGAAAGAATAACCCTTTTGCACTGCTCATGGGAATGCAAATTGGTGCAGCCACTATGGAAAACAGTATGGAGGTTCTTCAAAAAATTAAAAATAGAACTACCCTACAACCCAGCAATTCCATTACTAGGTATTTATTCAAAGGATACAGGAGTACTGATTTTATTTATTTATTTATTTATTTATTTATTTATTTATTTATTTTCTTTCATAGTTTATTGTCAAGTTTGTTTCCATACAACACCCAGTGCTCATCCCAACAGGTCCCCTCCTCCATGCCCATCACCCTCCTTTCCCTCTTCCCCACCCCCATCAGCCCTCAGTTTGTTCTCAGTATTCAAGAGTCTCTCATGGTTTGCCTCCCTCCCTCTTCCCTACTATTTTTCTCCTTCTCCTCCCCCATGGTCCTCCATTAAGTTTCTCCTGATCCACCTATAAGTGAAAACATATGGTATATGTCTTTCTCTGCCTGACTTATATTACACTCAGTATAACACTCTCGAGTTCCATCCATGTTGCTACACATGGCCAGATTTCATTCTTTCTCATTGCCATGTAGTATTCCATTGTATAGATAAACCACATCTTCTTGATCTATTCATCAGTTGATGGACATTTAGGCTCTTTCCATGATTTAGCTATTGTTGAAAGTGCTACTATGAACATTGGGGTACACGTGCCCTATGCATCAGCACAGGAGTACTAATTTGAAGGGGCACTTGCACCCCAATTTTTATAGCAACATTATCAACAATAGCCAAAGTGTGAAAAGAGCCCAAATGTCCATCAAAAGATGAATGGATAAAGAAGTGGTATATATATACAATGGAAATTTACTCAGTGATCAAAAAGAATGAAATCTTGCCATTCACCATGATGTGAGTGGAACTAGAGTGTGCTATGCTAATTGAATTAAGTTAGTCAGTGAAAGAGAAATATATGATTTCACACATATGTGGAATTTAAGATACAAAACAGATGAACATAGGGAAGGGAAGCAAAAATAATATAAAAGCGGAGAGGGAGACAAACCATCAGAAACTCTTAAATACAGAGAACAAATTGAAGGTGTTGGGTGGGGGAAAGAGCTAAAGGGCAATGGGCATTAAGGTGGGCACTTGTTGGGAAGAGCACTGGGTGTTATATGTAAGTGATGAATCATTAAATTCTATTGCTGAAATTATTATTACACTATATGTTAACTAACTTGGATTTAAATTTTTAAAAATTATTTAAAAATTAAAAAAATAAACTGAACTCGTTTCTTAAAAAGGGAAGTTACTACATTAATTCAGGTCAAGGAAGGAGAGAAACTGAGGAGATCGGAAAGGATTGACTCAGAGGATACCAATTCCAGAATCATATATGTGCAATCTCCTCTATTGTTCTCCCTGGCTGGCAGGGTGGCACTTGGAAATTTCAGGGTTTCAGCTTACCTTCCTATAGGGTGATTTTGCCTTCACTGAGAGGAAAAAAAATCATTTTCTAGGTCTATAGGACTTTTCATTCAACTTGCATTCTCTGTCTTAGGAGAAGCAATCATAAATTTCAAAAATAAAACAATATATAGATAATTGGTTCACTTTTTTCCTATACATGAGGAAATTATATGAGTTTTAAATAATAAAACTTCTCTGCATCTGTTTAGATCATCATTTGTTAATTCTTAGATTTCCTGTTAGATTAAGTAATTCTTGATGTTTATCTCTAGAATACTCTTCTTGTAAAAAAAAAAAATCAATGCTTTTCCCGATGTATTAGGATGCTATGATGTGCCTTCTAAAGTTGTTATAATAAAATAAATGGTTTATTTAAGTAAAAAAAAATAAAATAAGAAATCACTACTTAATGTGACTCAGTTCTTGTTGATTTGGGCTGGGTCTAACCAATCTAGAAAATTACTATCTGTACTTTTTTGCAGGCTATATGGCCTGCTGGACTACAATCCATTTTCTTTTTTCTTAAATTTATTTTTTAAATGATATCTACACTTTTTAAAGTTTATTTATTTATTTTGAGAGAGAGAGCAAGAGAACAAGAGAGATCTGGAGAGGGGCAGAGGGAGAGGGAGAGATTCCCAAGCAGGCTCCATGCTGTCAGCACAGAGCCCGATACAGGGCTTGAACCCACGAACCATCAGATCATGATCTGAGCTGAAACCAAGAGTCAGATGCTCAACTGACTGAGCCACCCAAGTGCCTGTCTCCTGCAATCCATTTTTAAAACAAGTTATATCCTTAGTCTACAGGAACACCAGACATCTGACACTTCCAGACAGTTCTGTGAGTTTCCAATAAGGACAAACAGCCCAGGAAAAGCAGCTTCTAACTGAGTACTGGCTTAAACAAGTACAGACTTGCTTTGAGGCATCAGCTTAGTGTGACATCTTGTTTGGTGACACTTAGATTGGATATACAATAAAGATTTGTTTTAAAGTATCTTTAGAAAATTATACAGTACAATTGGATTATAAAGATCCTGGGAACATTTGATGGAGTTATAAGCTCTAAACAATAAATTTAAGCAGCCCACTCTGCACACAAGCAGTGAGGCATTTGCCTCAAGACATGTATCAAATCTGAAGTTAGTGCATGTATTCCTACTTATATCTGTAGTGTTGCAGGCAGCCTATGCCAATTCACAATCTGACCATGATTCAGATACCTCTAGGTGGAGTCCAATTTTAGCTGTCCTCTCTAGGTTAGGGTATTAGAACAAAGAAGTGGGAGTGGTGACAGTCAAGGTATCACAAGGTCTAAGTAAAGGAAGTTCAGAGAGAAGAATGCATCAGGATAGGTATATGTGACCAGCTAAGTACATTCTCTGTACCTTGGAGATATAATGGCTGTCATTATCATGAGTAAATATGACTCTTTTTAAGAGAAATCAGAATAAAGAAACTAGGGATGGGAGGCTAGGGTTGGGACATATGTCACTGTGAGGGCCATCCACTGAGAGGTATTTAATAAGAAACTTAAAATAATTAATTCTACATATTCAATATATTTTTTAAATACATGAACTATTATAGGAACTAAAAAACCACAAGTGAATTGAAATACCTACCTTTATGGAGTTTACATTCCAGCGTGGGGCAGGTCACAGGCAAGAAACAAAAGAAACAAATTCTTTCCCTGAATGATATCATCTGGTTCTATGGCTCTATTTACCATCTATATTCTGACTCAAATTTACACATCTAGCCCTGAATGTCTCCGAGAGGTTCCAGATTCATTTATCCAATTGCCAGTTCAATGTCTCCACTTAGGTCTTATGTGCCCCTCAAGTTGAACATGACCAAGAGAGAATTATTGATTTTTCCCCAAATCTCTTCCTTCTATAGCATACCCCATCTTGATAAATAGCCTCATCATTCCTCCAGTTGCTCAGACGAAGACCTAAGTGTCATCCTTGGTTCCGCTCTTTTCGCCACCTTCCTCCCTACAGTCTGTCAGCAAATCTTGTCAATTCCACTATCAAAATACATGCTGGATTCGACCAGGCTCACCACCTCCATGGCTATTATACCAATCCAAGCTGTTATAATTTCTCACATGAACAACTGCAAGAGACTCCTAATTGGTATCCCTGCCTGTGCTCTTTTTTTAAACCATCTAATCCTTTTTCCATATAGTAGTCAAATGATTTTACATACTATGAATTAGATCATATCACTCTCCCACATAAAAATTAATGACTTCCCATGATCCTAAGAATTAATTTTAAATGCTTATTCATTTTTCACACACACACACACACACACACACACACACACACACACACACACACAGAATGTGAGCAGGGGAGGGGCAGAGGGAGAGGGATACACAGAATCTGAAGCAGGCTCCAGGCTCTGAGCTGTCAGCACAGAGCCTGATGCAGAGCTCAAACTCACCAGCTGAGCTGTGAGATCATGACCTGAGCTGAAGTCGGATGCTGAACCGACTGAGCCACCCTAAGAATTGAATGACCCTAAGAATTAAATGGAAACACATTTTCAAGGCTTCCCACAAGATCTGGCCCTGGTTTATTTATGCAATGTCATCTCCTATCAGTCTTTCTCTCTTTTTTGCTTGCTAAGCTCAAAGCACACTGGTCTCCACTCTATTGGTTGAACCAGCCCAAGCCTTTCCCTTCAGCCTTCCCTCTGCCTGCCCTTTGTCATTATCTTCCCTCTGCCTGTTGTAATCTTTCTCTGGATCTTCACTTGACTTTCTCCTTATCTTTCCAGATAAAAATCTCAAAGCAACCTTTCTGGACTATCTAAAATAAACCCAACTCTATATTTTTCTGGCATGGCACCCTATTTGTCTTTTCCATCATACTTATTGCAACTTGAAATTACTTCGTGTGTGTGTGTGTGTGTGTGTGCGCGCGCGCGTGCATTTATGTCTCTCCCATCAGCTGCAAGATCCATAAATGCAGGGGTAGTAACATTTAGTGTCCATGTCCAACTCAGTAAAAATGTTTTAAATGAACAAATGAGTGGAGAAAGATTCCAGAATACGGGCATCATGAAGGTCTGGAGAGACTTAAAACTATGGGTTTTCTTGGCCCCAGACCTTTACACCAAGGCCTGTTTGGGTTAGGTACAAACTTTCAAGGTAAGGTCAGAACTAGAGATTATTGTGCCCAGGGTGCATAGTACAGAAGCCAGAGTAGTAATTGCATCTGTATTAGATAGAGAAAAGACTGAAATAACAAATTCAAGTCAAGCATGAAGCTGGCCCTGATAACCAGTGTCCTGGGAATACAGAACTGTTTGCTTCATTAGAAGAAGAACACTACCAAATAGGAAGAAATAAATGATTTGGCATTAGACAGACCTTGGTTTGAATACAGCTTAGCCACTGACAAGCTGGGTGATTTGGGGCAATTTAGTTAGCTTAACTAAGCATAAGTTTTCTCATCCGTAAAATGGTAATGATTATACATCTACTGCATAGGGTTATTGTAAGAACTAATGAGTTAAGGGGCACCTGGGTGGCTCAGTCAGTTAAGCGTCCGACTTAGGCTCAGGTGATGATCTCACAGTTTGGGGGTTCGAGCTCCGCGTCGGGCTCTGTGCTGACAGCTAGCTCAGATCCTGGAGCCTGCTTCAGATTCTGTGTCTCCCTCTCTCTCTGATCCTCCCCTGCTCTCTCTCTCTCGCTCTCTCTCTCTCAGAAATAAATTTAAAAAAAAACATTTAAAATTAAAAAAAAAGAACTAATGAGTTAAAAACTTAAAACATAATCTAGCACATAATATAAACAAATTATGAACAAGAAGAACAAGAATGAGGAGTAGAAAAAGAAAAAATGAGCTTTCACAGGTTTACGCAGTCTTAGGATTCTGTCTATATCATTTTCTTGGCTTGGGTTCTCAGAAAGGTTTCTGTGATGACCTGGACAAGATTGCATGGAATACAATCTGAAGGTTGTGTCTGTACCTCCATGACCATACCAAAACCGACTCAATTCATCAGGAAAAATGAGTCATTCAAGCTAATTATACATCCCAGGGCCCAGACCATGGTCCAGCAGCGGCTTACTAGCCCAGCAGTTTCATGCCACCAATATCCATGTGGGTTACTTGACACTAACTCCTCCTCATACTTTGAGGTGAAGATGTTCGATTTAGCACAGAGTCACAGATGGCCATAGAGCCAGAAGTTTCAATACAGCTTCCTTCAAATGCAATAAAGTCAAAAGAAGTCACTTAGCTCCAGAATAAGGGTATAAATTCTGTGAAATAATAATACCAATAGTTGTTCTTGATGCACAAATAGAAGCATCAATGAATTATCAACCTTAAATTAGAAAGTAATATTTTCTATGAATATTTGTAGTTCATTATTGACTTTTGAGGCTCATTATACAAGTACTAAAATAGGGAATTTTATGATTACTTTGTATAATTATGTATAGTCAAAGAGAGCCAAACTCCCTTTAAAATCAGTGGGAGATATGCATGAAGGATGAGAGATAAAATTGTTCCCTATGTATTTTTCAATTTTGCCTGATGAGGAATTCAATATTTTAAAATGACAAAAGACTCATCTTGTTTTCAAATAGACTATAAAGCACAATAACAATAACTTATTTACATAGCTGTGTTCTGTGAGTTCACAACATTTTGCAGCTGTTCTCTTAGTTGTTTTCATGTTGGAAGGGGTAAGCATTTATTTCTTGCTCTCTTCCAACTATGGAAACTAAGGTACAGAATGTCCAAGACATTTACTAACAACACCACAACACGTTGTTGAAACACTTGTCTTTGAAAATGGGATTAATAATAATGCCTGCCCTATCTTATACTGTTTCTATACAGACATGGATATTACACCTCTTTTTATTTTTTATTTTTTTGGTGATTTTATTATTTATTTATTTATTTTTAAATGTTGATTTATTTTTGAGAGAGAGAGCGTGTGCGCAAGGGAGGAGCAGAGAGAGGGAGACACAGAATCTGAAGCAGGATCTAGGCTCAGAGCTGTCAGCGCAGAGCCCTACATGGGGCTCGAACCCACAAACTGTGAGATCATGACTTGAGCGTAAATCAGACACTCATCTGACTGAGCCACCCAGGCACCCCTTAATAGTTTATTGTCAAGTTGGTTTCCATATAACACCTAGTGCTCATCCCAACAAGTACCCTCTTCCATGCCCATCACCTCCCTTCCCCTCCCCCCCATACCCATCAGTCCTCAGTTTGTTCTCAACATTCAAGAGTCTCTCATGGTTTGCCTCCCTCTCTCTCCCTATTTCCCCCTCTCTTCTCCCCACGGTCCTCCGTTAGTTCCTCCCTAATCCTCCTATACGTGCAAACATATGGTAGCTGTCCTTCTCTGCTTGATGTATTTCGCTCAGCATAACACCCTCAAGTTCCATCCATGTTGCTACACATGGCCAGATTTCCTTCTTTCTCATTGCCATGTAGTATTCCATTGTATAGATAAACCACATCTTCCTGATACATTTGTCCATTGATGGACACTTAGGCTCTTTCCATGTTTTGGCTATTGCTGAATGTGCTACTATGAATATTGGGGTACATGTGCCCCTATGCATCAACACTCCTGTATCCCTTGGGTAAATTCCTAGCTGTGCTATTGCTGGATTGTAAGGGAGTTCCATTGTTAATTTGTTGAGGAAGCTCCCACTGTTTTCCAGAGGGCTGTACCAGTTTACATTCCCACCAACAGAGTAGGAGGGTGTCGTTTCCTCCACATCTCGCATCTAAAGTCCACTGATTTGCTCATTTTAACCGCTCTGACTGGCGTGAGGGTGGTATCACAGTGTGGTTTTGATTTGTATTTCCTGATAGGAGGGATGCTGAGCATCGTTTCATGTGTCTGTTGGCCATCTGGATGTCCTCTTTGGAGAGTGTCTGTTCATATCTTCTGCCCATTTCTTTACTGGGTTGTTTGTTTTTCGGGTGTGAAGTTTGGTGAGTTCCTTATAGATTTTGGATACTAACCCTTTATCTGATATGTCATTTGCAACTATCTTTTCCCATTCCGTCGGTTGCCTATTAGTTTTATGGATTGTTTCCTTTGCCTTGCAGAAGCTTTTAATCTTGATGAGGTCACAGTACTTCGTTTTTGCTCTTGATTCCCTTGCCTTTGGGTATGTGTCAAGTAAGAAATTGCTGCGGATGAGGTCAAGGAGGTTGTTTCCTGTTTTCTCCTCTAGGGTTGTGATGGTTTCCGGTCTCACATTCAGGTCCTTTATCCATGTTGAGTTTGTTTTTGTGTATGGTGTGAGAAAATGATCTAGTTTCGTTCTTCTGCATGCTGCTGTCCAGTTCTCCCAGCACCATCTGTTAAAGAGGCATCACCATGCCAGACTTTAGTAATCTCTACTACAAAGCTATAAAAATCAAGACAGTATGGCATTGGCACAAAAACAGACACATAGACCAATGAATAGAATTGAGAACTCAGAATTGGACCCAAAAGTATACACCCAACTAATCGCTGACAAAGCAGGAAAGAGTATCCAAAGATTAAAAGGATATGACACCTCTTGTGTGACTTCAAACTATCTTAACCTTACCTCCCACTCCAGGCACTACTGCATTGTTTATTTCCTTGAAGACTTCCAACCTGACATTGCTTCCTCTTTGACCCACTGCTGCTATCTCTTGCTCCCTACCCTATGGTTTTCAGGACATCTTGGGTTTGAATGTTCCTGAGCCCACCCTTGACCAATGGAAGCCAGAATTTATGGATAAATGTTTTCCACATTTCCCCCCTAGTCTGGTAGTTCTGAGATATACTCTTTTAGATACCTCAGCTTCCCAACCACCCACGGAGATATCCAACTCAAGAATGTCTCCTTGTATTGTCTTTCCATCTTCCCTGTTTCACTTCCCCATCTTTCTCCCTGGAATTGCTTCCCAAAACCATTACCTACATCCAAGCCTTTCCTTTGGGCTCTGCTTTTAGGATAACTAAGGCCAAAATAGAGTGATATGACATAACATAAATGACAGAAATTGAAAATCCAGAAGTGCCACAAAATATAAGCTATTAGTATTACTTATGTAATGTTAGCTGTCTCCATACCAATTATACCCATCAAGATTAATGCTCAAATTGAAACTATTGAAGGACTGAATCACCATAAATCAATAGTATTCCTTCTTCTGGATGAACATAACAACTCAAGGGGCATGCAGGCAAAGAATTAATGGAATCAATCCCCAGTGTTGTCTCAACATCCTTTAGTATAATTTCTAAAACTGATATGCCTGAGAACATGCCGACAGTCAAGGTGTCCTACCAAGGTTTCTATTTTCCATTTCTCATATCAGTCATCCTTCTCTCTCTACAACACTCCTACTATAATATATCCCATCTTCAGGAGTATGAAAGACTTCTAAGACACCAAAGCAAAGAGAGTACTGGTTAGAAATAACTTAGGTGGACCTCTCACTTCCTAATGGTCCTATAGCTTCTCTTGATATGCTGTTAATTTCAACACACAAATTAAAAAAATACCTTGATAAAAGCAGAACATGAACTTATGTACAAGTGTATGACAAAATGTTCTTAAAATGCTATATAAATTGTGATGCCCAGAAATTTAGGAAAACAGTTTCATTTAATTAGGAAAAAAATCTTTTTCCTTAGCTTATATACTTTACTAATTCTGTCAAGAGAGCAATTATAAGCAACAATTTTCATCAATAAAATTAAATTACTAATCTACCTACACATAATTCTCAAAGTGTCTTCCTTTCTGCCTACCATAAATTTTAAAAGCTCTTCTAGAAAATTTAGATTAGAAAACTGAAATATAGCATATAAAATATGTATATGTGTGTATATATATGTGTTTGTAGCTTATGAGGCAAATTCTAAAATGCACAATTTCCAATTTTTTAGTTTGCTTGTAACTTCTTATTTTGAGATAATTTTGGATGTTTCTCTTGTAATTATTATATACCTTAGGAGAGATACTTTGAGATACACAAATGTCCTTATCCTTTCTAAATTTTTGCCTGCTATTCTTTGCATCTATTGACTGATCTTATCTGCTTCAATTATTACAGTGGTGTTTTGTTTTGTTTTGTTTTACAAATAGTTCATTGTCAAGTTGGTTTCCCTATAACACCCAGTGCTCATCCCAACAAGTGCCCTCCACCGTGCCCATCTCCCCCTCCCTCCCCACACTCATCAGTCCTCAGTTTGTTCTAAGCATTCAAGAGTCTCTCATGGTTTGCCTCTCTCCCTCTCCCCCACTATTTCCCCTCTTCTTCTCCCCCATGGTCCTCTGTTAAGTTCCTCCTAATCCTCTTATACGTGCAAACATATATTTGTCCTTCTCTGCCTGACTTATTTCGCTCAGTTACAGTGGTGTTTTAATGGTGGTTTTCTATTTCCTTCATTTTTTTCTACATTTGTTAATTAGAATTCTTAAGGAATAGATATCCCTTCTCTATTTGCTCACTCTTTCATTCATTTATTCAACAATGTATTATATCAGTATGGATTCTTGGATATTTCTTGTATCTTGGTGGACTATAATCTTGTACTGTTATTTATTTTGTTTCTCAAATTGTTCCAGCTTTGACTTGGTAAAGAAACTCTATTGCAAGTCAGATTGTTTAAATTATTGATTTGCAACAAAATAGAGGGACTAGTCGAATTATCAGCTGATTGTTATAAAACATGTTGATGATAGAACACTGTAATTTTTCACACATAACACAGAAGATGTTCAATTAAGTGATATTGTAATAAGAAAACTCTCATTTCTGTATACTTATTTAGGTGAAAAAAATTTCTTAATACTTACTCTATAAAAAGCAAAAATTGAAATAAAGAAATTGATCAATACTAAAGCATCTAAATCTACAGGTTTAAATAACATTTAACTTTTACATATTTAGCAATTTTTAAAATGTATAATATACTTATATTGTTTTATCTATAATAATTACCATTAAATTTGTAATGGTAACTTGCTCCAAAAGAAAAAAATTTAAACAAGAAATTTAAAAAATTAATATACAGAAATACAAGTATTTAAGGGTGATAAATAAAATGCTTTCAAGCATATTACTATAATATGCTGTAGGGTAAGTGGAAAAAAGCATAAGTTCAAGGAGAAATTGTGTTCACATATTTTTAAATGGACAAGGTTAGGTATCAAATCTCTATGGCATTTTGATTACATTGGATATATTTATAGGAGTAACATTAGTTTATTTAACAAATCATTATTTATAATATACTAGAAAAGATAGGTTTTCCAACTAATAAATTTATGATACAAGTTAGATGTTAGTCTAAACATATACCAGGGAGTACAATGTTTTTCAAAAGATTCTTGGGAGTTACATAAGAAAAAAAGAAAGAAAATAAAACCTACAGAAATGATTGACAAAAGTTTGGCAAAGTTTTAATGAAGTGGTCAAAATTGCTAATGATCTGTAAACTCAACCTAAGTTAACAAACATGCTTTGGGCAGAGCTGGGTTGTGAAAGGTCTCAGGAGTCACTGTGGCTGCTTTGTGATAGGCTCTCTGGGAAGCTTGGCTTTCTTGAGCAGGGGCCCAGGGTGCCATGCCCTTCACCATAACCTCATGAAATAGTATTATGAAATAGGGTATGGGTAGCTTTGCAGTCTACAGCACTCTTCCCAAAACCATTTCTTCCTCACTCCCTTCTCTCAACTCCCCCTTAACTAAAAGCTGCTCATGGAAAAGGAGTTCTGTTCTTTTTGGCTAGTTTATAAAAGCCATGAGTGGCCTTTATCAGGTCTTTATCATTTGAGACAGAGGACAGACTCTGCCCCCTAAGAAGGCAATGGTTGACTTTACCAAGAGCAGGTAATGGAGGTAAGTGGTAGAGTCTTTCCAAGAGGCACACCAGCAAGAGCTGATCCCTTGGTCTCCTAGCACCTCTGCTTTAACCTTCTATTCATAGGCCAGACATTTTAGGGAAGAGACTGAGTGGATACATTTTGCAAGTTTTCCCTTCCTCTGTAGTCAGTCTGTATGTTATCCTGATAATTCAAATATACAATGACCATCCTTGCCCACTATGCCAAGCTGTCACCCACAGGCTGCCCAAAGAGCTGTCCAGAAAAGGATCTGAGACTTAAACAAAGTATGTTTTTCTGATGAGAGATGAATATCCTCTGAAAAGTATAAATACCTATATACATTTGTTCATTCCATAAATATTTTAAGTGTCTGCTATGTTCTGATCATGCTCTATAGGCACTTGGGATATATCAAGGGAAAGGCAGGACATGATCCCTGCTTTCCTGAAGTTTATATTCACCTTGATAATCATAGCTAGCAGGTATATCATATCTATATTAGTATATTTCGGCTGCTATAACAAAACACTACAAATCTGGTGCATTATAAACAGCAGAGATTTATTTCTCACAGTTTGGGAGGCTGGAAGTCTGAGATGGGTACCAGGGTGTCAGAATGGTCATATGAAGACCCTCTCCTGCGTCTCATAATTTTTGTTGTATCCTCACATGGTAGAAGGGGTTAGAAATCTATCTGGAGCCTTTTTTTTTAAATAAGGCATTAATCCCATGAGGGTGCATTTCTCAGAGGCACTACCTACTTATACTATCATCCTTAGAGGTTAGGATTTCAACATATGAATTTTGGGGAGACACAAACATTCAGACCTTATCAGACCCTGTTTTAAATGTTTTGCATATATGAACTCTAATGCTCACCACAGTCCTGTGAAGTAGGAAGTTTAATTATCTCCATTTTACAGGTGAGGAAAACTGAGGCCTAGAAGGTTTAAGTAATCTACCCAAAAATTATTAAACAGTCATATTTTATTTATATGACTCATTCTATCTTTCCTAGACAGAGTCCAGAAAACAGAGTAACTGTTTTGTTTTGTTTTTTAATGTGGCCAAGTCCTCTGTGATGGTTACTTTTGTATATCAGCTTGACTGGGCTATGGAGTGTCCAGATACTTAGTCAAACATTATTCTGGGTATATCTATGAGGGTATTTTTGGACTAAATTAAGAATCTGAAAAGGCGCCCGAGTGGTTCAGTCAGTTAAGTGGCCAACTTCAGCTCAGGTAATGATCTCATGGTTCATGAGTTCAAGCCCCACATTGGGCTCTGTGCTGACAGCTAGCTCAGAGCCTGGAGCCTGCTTTAATTCTGTATCTCCCTCTTTCTCCACCTCTCTCCCACTCATGCTCTGTCTATCTCTCAAAAAGTGAGTAAACATTTAAAAATTTTAAAACAAAGAATATGAGAAAACCAGATTGTTCCCCCTAATGTGGGTGGGCCTTGTCAATCAGTTGAAGGCCTAAATAGAACTAAAAGAGATTTGCTTTTTACTTTATTATTTTTTAATTTAAAGGTAATTTGTGCTCATTATAATAAGTAGTAAGTTAAGAAAATCAGATATCTATCTGAGAGATTACACTTCCACTATTCTCTCAACACAATTAACCAGTTTGGCACTGAAAGTAGGGTTGTGAAGTATTGTGTTTTATGTGGCATTTCTCTGATTACTAGCGCTTTTTTTTTCATGGGCTTCTTCATTATTTAGAATTCCTCTTGGGTCACTGGCTTATTTCTTTCTTTTGCCCAGGTTTTCATTGGACACTTTATCTTTTTTTTTTTTTTTTGGCAGAACATTTTTATATGTCCCACATATACGCCTTATGCATCCTATACATGCTTAATATTTTATCTCAGTTGGTATTTTCCACATTCTATTGCTTTTATTGATGCATGATTTATTTTTTATTTTTTAAATGTATTTAGTTATTTTGAAAGAGAGAGAGCCATGAGTAGGAGAGAGGCAGAGAGAGAGAGGAAGAGAATCACAAGCAGGCTCTGCACTCTGTGTTGAGCCCAACATGGGGCTCAATCTCACAAACAGCAAGATAATAACCAGAGCCAAAATCGAGTTGGTTGCTTAAGTGACTGAGCCACCCAGGTGCCCTGCATAATGTATATAAGATGGACAAATCCTAGGATGAGTTTTGACAAGTGTGTACACCTGTGTAACCGCCATCCCAATCAAAATATAGACAATTTACAGCACCCTAGAATTTTCCTGTAGGCCCTTTCCCAGCCAATACTTCCCCCAGGGTTGGTCTTTGAATTTAACATGTCCTTGAATTTCTTATAAATAGAATCATTCAGTATGTACTCTTTGTGTAACTTCTTTTACTTAACATAATATTTTTGACATTCATCAATGTTTTAGGGCATGTCAGCAGTTTGTTCTTAAAAAAAAAACCTGACTTGTATTCCATCTTATGAATAAACTATGATTTTATTATCCAATCTATTATTCATGTATATTTGGGTTGTGTATAGTTTTTGGCTCCTATGAATAAAATGATTATTAACATTTGCTATAAGTCTTTGGGTAGATATATATGCTCATTTATGTGGGATAAGTACCGAGGACTAAACTGCTAGACCAAAGGATGGGCATATGTTAAGCTTTAGCAGAAAATACCAAACTGTTTTCCAAAGTGGTTGACCAAATTTATACTCCTAACAAGAACATATGAGAATTTCATTTATTCCACATCCTCCTCATCACTTGGTTTCATCAGTCCTTTTGATATTATCCCAATGGCATCTCATTGTGGTTTTATTTTCATTTATCTTTTGACTTAATATTTGTATTTTTTCTCATAGAATCATCTGATTTGGGAGTTAGTGGCATTTTCCTTTTGCAAGAAAAACCAGGCTGTGAGACACTTGGACAAATATAAATATAAATCCAGAGGAAGGAGGCCAAGAAGCTTACTCCAATGTTTAATGGGCTCTAAACACCAGTCATTGAGAGTTAGAATTGGGTTATGATTCTAGAATCCATACAGAGCACAAGACAATCTGAGTTTTCTAAATCCAAACCTCTTATAGGGTTTTTGACAGTAGGTTGGCTTCTACATGTAGATTAATTACATAGCTTAGCTGAAGATTGTACTGGCTTGCAGAGTAGGAAGACCATATTGCAGACATGCAAGCCTTCTTGGTAAGGGCTGGTTCAATGTGCAACAGAAATCCAGACTAGTTGGTCCATGAGCTCATATACTTTGGCTTCACAGTGTGTTAGCTTGAATTGAAGCTGACATTTAAAGATTTAAGAAGTTCACATAAAAATCATTCACATCTATCTACAATCAGCTAGAGCTGAGACCCCCTCAATCAGTGATGTGTTCTCCAGTTTGCCACTGTCTTCATCACTTCCTATTGCTCTCTGACAGAGGCTGGGTGCAAAGTTTTATCATGCCAGTCCCACATTACTCATTTATGTTACTCATCAAGTTCCTTTAGGTAATTGAGTTTGTGACTTGATATAAAATACAGAGAAAAGACTACAAACAATACATTTTAAAGACTATCATTTACTAATAATGTATATGAATGAAGTTGGGGGAGAGAGAGGAGAAAGAATAAAGTCCTCAGATGGACTGCTTTACTTACTCAGCTTCTTAGTACCTTGAAATTATAAATGTCCTTCTGTACAACTTTACATAGAACAAATACACGGAATTATCTCTAGAAACTATAGCAGTTGTTTTTCTTTGCCATTGAAATTGTGACACAGAATTTTGAACAAGATTTTCTTGTAACAAGGGGACTGTGGATGTTTCTGGCAAGGAAGGAGTGAGTGCAGTCTTTATTTCTAAAAAGTGGTGCATATTACCCTTGGGACTAGCTCTCAAAGGGTTTCATCCCTTTCTTGACCCAGTTGAAAGTGGCTGACCTCACCAGCTAACAGAGAAGTTGGTTGAGTGAGGCAGTAGCGGTGACTAAGCTGGTTCCCTTCTTTGGTGTAGATCAGGCGTTCAGTAGTTCAGTGCACCAGAAGCATATGGAGGGGATGTGAAAACCCAAATAGCTGGGCTCCATTCCTAGAGTTTCCATTTAGAAGGTCTGGGGTGGAGCCCAAATAATTTGCACAAATTCCTAGGTCATGCTGATGCTGCTGGTCCAGGGACCACGCTTTGAGAATCCCTGGTGAAGGATAACTCATTGAAGATTATATTAAAGATTTATCCTTAGACATAAAAATTATAATCCAGTAGATTTAACTGCATGTTCTAATACATGCTTCCTGTTACTAATTACCTTGATTATTTTTTTTCTGCAAACAGTTCAGGAATTGGAAGCATTTAATTGTAGGGATTTTTTGAGACATAATGCAATCAGTAGAAAATCGACTCTATTGAACCTGAGATCTAAGTCCTTAATTTTTTTCCCTGGGGAGTCACTCCAGTAGGTAGCCAAACACCCTCTGACCTGTGGGTTTATTTTGTTTTTGTTTTTGTTTCATTTTGTTTTGTTTTGTTTGCTAAAGCTTGGGAAGTCCCCATAATCAGGAAGTGCTGGGCTTGCATGGCATTAGAAGAGACCAGTGTAAAATAGATAAGGTAAGCTGTAAAACTAGAATGGGCACACTGGGAAAGCGATAAAGAGATTCTTTTCTCTCCTTGAAGAGTTTAAAGGTAACATCTTTTAAAAATTTTTTTTAATTTTATTTTTAATAGTTTATTGTCAAGTTGGTTTCCATATAACACACTAAGGCTAAAATCTTAAGGCTCCCTAGAACTGGCTAAAAGCCTTCTTTTTTTTAATTTAATTTAATTTAATTTAATTTAATTTTATTTTATTTTATTATTCCAAGGTCACCAATGCATATCTTTTTGTTGCATGTATTTTTGCAAAATTTGTATAGGTTTTTAATTTACATAAATGTCATTCTAAATCTCACTGTTACTTTTCCCATTCAGCTCTAATATTTTATGATTCATCTATATCATCAGGTGCACCTCCAACTTCATCAGGCATCAAATTCATCAGGGGAAGCTGTTAGAAATATTAATTCCTGGGTTCCACCCCAAGAGATTCTTGTTCAGTAAATATGAGGGGATACCTAGGAATCTGTCTTCTAAATAACTTTATTGAGGTATAATTTACACATCATAAAATTCATTTTAAGTGTACAACTTGAGGATTTTTAGTAAATTTGTGTGGAGTTGTGCATAATCAGCATAATCCAGTTATAAATCTTCATTTGAACAAACTCCCCAGGGCCTTTTGATGTAGCAAGTCTTCAGACCACCCTTTTAGCACTATAGACATGAAGGGAATGTTTTTTTTTACGCTAACAGCTCTATCACTTCTTGCTATATATTCTCATGGCCCTCACCTCTCTCGTGCCTTTACCCTTCTTATTCCTCAGGGCTCTCCATGCTTTCCTGTCATGTGATGTGATCTTTTCTCATGGTCCCCTCTCTTTTATCTTCGCTCTTGCCCTTCTCACACATATATCAATATTTTCCTATTAGATAACCCCATCCAAAATGCATATGCTAATTCATGTAGTTGCCTAATCTTTCATTCATGTGGTTCTTATATATCACTTAAAAATTATCTTTTGAACTACAGAGAGGGAGATTATATGAAGATCATAAGAGCTTCATGTCACAATAAGGCATATTGATCAGCCAAAGAAAGTGATGTTGCTTGGCTGGGGAAGATAGTGTTTCTTCATGTGAAAAAAATAACTCTGGCCCAAAGAGAGCTTTGACCAAAATGGTTGCTGAGCAAGAGGTCAGCTGTTGGTCACAGTCCCCAACCATCTGTAGGACCATGAGAGCAGTAGGATCAATAATCGGAATATTATGAGTTCATGTATAAAGTTCTGTTTTTCAAGACATCAGCAACAACACCTCAAGCTCTGTCAGGGGCTCAAATTGGGAACAGAACCCAAACATTGCTGCTTCTGGCTTTCAGGTAGATCTTGGGGATGGACATCACTTATAGGTGCACCAGATTTTGAGTTTACATACAAAGCCCATAGTTCTAGATGACTACAAAGTGAACTTATTAATCCACTAAAAATTATCTAGAGTTTTCTGTTCAAGTAGAAATATTTACTGAGCAACTATAATGGGTCAACCACATTAGTTTCTGGGTCATTTGTGCACTTAATTAAATTCACCAGTGAAGAGGGAGAAAAATAGATATTCTGACTTTGGTTCTGAAGCTTTGATTCAGCAGGTTTAGGGTAAGGCTACAAGCATTGGCCAGGAGGGACAGGGTTGAGAATCATGGCTGTAGAGAAGGGGTTCCCAAACTTTTATTTCTTCAATGTTGAAACCACAGTGCAGAAATTCTGGTTGCTATTCACAGCTAATACTAAGTTCATGCCTGAAAAAACAGCATGCTGTTTTTACACTTTTTTCTCACAACCTTCTGTCATGCCATGACCACTAATACTACTCCCTAGAAGTAGAAGCACTTGTGGGGATGAGCACTGGGTGTTATATGGAAACAAACTTGACAATAAATTATCTGTAAAAAAAAAAAAAAAGAAGTAGAGGTTGTGTGATTGGAATTCAGTACTCAGACAAATATGAGGCACCCAGAGGCTCCCTGTAGGTTACATTGTTTTGGTCCTACTACTCTAATGTAAAACCTCAATGCAAAACTGTTCCCCCACAATTCATATGATGAAGTCCCAACCTCCAGTACCTCAGAATGTAAATGTATTTGGAGATAAGATCTTCAAAGAGGTCATTAAAATTAGGATATTAAAGTGGGGACCTAATCTAACATGACTAATATCCTTGTAAGAAGAAGAGACACCAGAGATGAGTGCACACAGAGAAAAGTTTATATGAGGAGACACCAAGAGGGGAGCCATCTGCAAGCCACAGAGAGAAGTCTCAGAGGAAACCATCTAATGATACCTTGATCCTTGGACTTTCAGGTTCCATAACTGTGAGAAAGTAAGTCTCTGTTGCTTAAGACACCCAATCTATAGTATTTTGTTATGGCAGCCCTAACAAAGGATTACAAACCCTAAAAACTTCCATTCCCTGGTTTATGCACACCTTCTCCCAATTATTCAAACAAATCTAGGCACTACTGTGATTTTGCTGTTGTAATTAAAATCCCAAATGGGGGTACCTAGGTGGCTTAGTCGGTTAAGCATCAGACATTGGCTCAGGTCATGATCTCAGGGTTCGTGAGTTCAAGCCCCTTGTCGGGCTCTGTGCCTGGATTCTCAGAGCCTGGAGTCTGCTTTGGATTCTGTGTCTCCCTCTCTCTCTGCCCCTCCCCTGCTCATGATCTCTCTGTCTGTCTCTTCAAAAATAAATATTAAAGGTTTTTTAATCCCAAATCAGTTATCTTTAAGAAAGAGAGATTATTCTCTGTGAGCCTGACCTCATCAGTGAACCCTTAAAGGGGCTCTTCCTGGCAAAAGCAATTTCAAGTATGAGAAAGATTCAACATGAGGGAGATTCTCTATTGCTGATAGGGGCCATGTGGTAAGGAATGTGGGTGACTTATAGTAGTTAAGAGCAGCCTCCAGATGAGAGTCAGCAAGGAAATGGGGACCTCAGTTCTACAACCATAATAAACTGAATTCTGGTACAATTACACAAACTTGGAAGAGGACCTTGAGTTCCAGATGAGAAAGGATCCCACCTTGATTTCGGTCTTGAGAAACCTTGAGCAGGGAACCTAATCACGTTGTGCCTGGATGTTATCTACAGAAATGTGAGCTAATAAATGGATGATGTTTTAACCTTCTCAGTTTGTGTGGTAATTTGTTATGCAGCAATAAAAATTGAAATACATTTTTATGAACAAAGCCTACTAGGTAGTGTTTCTCAATCTCAAGTATGCATCAGAATCACCTGGAAGGTGGTATTCTTGGGCCCCATCTCCAAAGAATTTGATACAGTGTCTCTGGGAGGAGTCTCAGAAGCCAGGTTATTTGACTCCTCAGGTGAAACAGATACTGTTGAGCTGAAAAACATAATGTGAGAAACAAACTGATCCATTGGTTTCCTTATACTGCTGAGATGCCTCATGGACTACTTAGGTAGGAGAGATTTTTGCAGGGGAGGACATTGTTAATAGAGCAGTGTTCTTGGGCTCACTCTTCAAGTTCAATCAGAAGATTCCACTTTCTTTTGATTTGTTTTTTAGATATTACTTTTTACCTTCTTCCCCTTCCCACTTTCATTTATTTGATATTTTAGGCTTGCAGAAAAGATTTTCCTTAAAGGAGATTCCACTACTTAGAAAAAATCGGGGGATGATGACTTTCGGATTAAATCATTTCATTTATTTGCAAAGAGCTACCTTTGTGCCAGGAACTGTGTTGGGTCCCACACAGATTGGGAGATGCCTCTTATCTTTCTTTCTTACCACAGTATTCTCAGTACCTGGCACAAGATTTGGCATTTAATAGGTCCTCAATATGTATTTTTGAACACATGAGTCAACAAGTGTATGAGTAACACTAATTATACTATATTGTAATTATTCATTTACATGTTTGTCTTTTTTATTAGACTGTCAACTCATCAACAATAGAAACCATGTCTCTTTCATTGTTGTATCACTGGTACATTCCACATGACCTGACACATAGTAAGCACTTAATATTTGTTGAATGAATAAATTAATACAAAGCAGGTGTAAAACGTTGCCATGGCAAAGAGATTAAGTATAATGGATCCAGAAACAGAACTGACAGTTACAAAGCCATAGGCTCCTGTATGAAGAATGAGCTATTTTGTGTGTTTTGGGACTCAGCCAGAGGGATAAGCTATAGCAACTACTCTAGACAATACCACTGTGACCTCATATTTGTCTGTCTTGACTCTTTGGCTGGTTTGATTGCCAGGTCTGTAGAGGAAGGTGCTGGGCTGCTGTTTCCTTCTTAGCAAGCAGTGAGATTAGCTGGATTGTAACCAGAATCTGAAAAGGACACTGGAAAAACCCCAAAGTCTTCTCTCCAACTGCAAATACCACTAGGAGGGTAAAGGCTCAAATCTCCATTTCTTCATTTATAGTGAGTAATCTCCACTTATCCAGTTACAATGAGTAACTTAACTTAGATAATCAGGTCCCTTTCATCTGCTACCTGACTTTAACTTACTCTCGTTGGAGATCTGGGCTTGAATAAGAGGACATTGTGAATCTGTCATTTGCTGTAGAGGTAGGTGAGCAAGCAGAGGACAATGAGAAACATAAGCAGAGTAGGGATCCAGAAGGAGTATGGCTTTAGCACAGGTTAGCATAAAAGGCATTAGTCCTGAATTCAAGCTTCTCTTACTTCACATTTTACCAAGAATCTATTTGGACTCAATCAATAAACCAGCATGCCAACTTTGTCATTCAAGATTTTACTGCCTCTGTTTGGAGATACCATGATATAAGGCATGGCTCTACCAACCCTATACTTTCTCATCATTTTAACCTACAGGAGATTTTTTTCACTCTTCCTACATTTGCATGAATTTTGTGTCTAGCTCAGGAATTAATGGCCTAAATGTTGTATACAATTGGCCCCATTAACTTTATGCTGATTATTGGATACATAAAAGTTGACTGCATATGTTAAGTAATAATAGTAACAGCAAAACAGCACACTGAGAAAAGCTTAAAACTTGAAAACAAGAATCTCAGTTCTACCATTTATTAACCTTGGAAAAAATAAACCTCTTTTAGCCTCAGTTTTCTCATCTGTTAAAAGGGCATGGGGTGCCTGGGTGGTTTAGTCTGTTAAGCATTGGATTTGGACTCAGGTCATGATCTCACAGTTTGTGAGTTTGAGCCCTGCATCAGAATCTGTGCTGACAACCCTGAGCTTCCTTTGGATTCTCTGTCTCCCCCTCTCTCTCTGTCTCTCCCTCACATGTGCACGCTCTCGCTCTCTCTCTCCCTCTCGCTCTCATTCTCTCATTCTCCCTCTCAAAAATAAATAAACATTTAAAGAGGGCATAATAGCACCTGTTGTATCCACTTTATAAAATTGCTTTAAGTGTTAACAGAAAAATGGAAAACAAAGACTACTGAAAAGTATAATGAGCTATAAATATGTAAAGTGGCTATCTTTAAAGTAATGGGTTCAATAGAATGAACACACAATTTGCCCTCTAAATCAGAACAAATTTGGAAGTGACATAATTATTAACAGTTGTTCATCTACAACAGACATAAAATGGGACTGTCCTAGGCAAATCCAGGCTACGTTCACCTTTACGTTGACTTTTATTTCTTTCTGTCCAAACTCCCCATCTCTTTGCTTGGCATTTTTTCTACTCCTTTACTCTAAAATGTTTTGCTTTATCTTCTACACCAAGTATCCTGTTCAGGGATATCAAGAAAATATAT
>JAESUZ010002549.1:0-31355 GCA_017311185.1 Proteles cristata cristata | reverse complement strand
TCTTTCTTTCTTTTTTTTTTTTTAATTTTAAAGCTTATTTACTTATTTTGAGAGAGAGAGAGAGACACCAGGGGAGGGGGAAAGAGAGGGAGAGAGAGAATCGTAAGCAGATTTTGTGCTATCAACGTGGAGCCTGAAGCAGGGCTTGAACTCATGAACCATGAGTTCATGACATGAGCTGCAACCTAGAGTCTGATGCTTAACCCACTGAGCCCCCCAGATGCCCCTCTTCCTTTTCTTATAAGGACACCCATCTTATTGGATTAGGGCCCCACTGTTAGGATCTAATTTAACCTTTACTGCCTCCTCAAAGAATGTTCTCTGAATACAGTCACATCAGGGGTTAGGGCTTTAATATGCAAATTTTAGGGGGGTCATAATTCAGTTTATAACAGCCAATATTCTATTTTATGTTCAATTCAGTTTGACAGTTTAGTTACTCATAGCCAGAAGCTTCCTAAATGGTATAGTGGAAACTTAGGTGTTTAAAAAAATTTTTTTTACATTTTTATGTATTTATTATTGAGAGACAGAGCATGAGCAGGGGAAGGGGAGACACAGAATCCAAAGCAGGCTCCAGGCTCTGAACTGTCAGCATGGAGTCCGACGCGGGGCTTGAACCCACAACCTGTGAGATCATGACCTGAGCCGAAGTCAAATGCTTCACTGACTGAGCCACCCGGGTGCCCCCTTAAGGGATTTTTAAAAAATGTTTTTATTTATTTCTGAGAGAGAGAGAGAGAGACAGACAGAGTGTGAGCAGGGGAGGGTCAGAGAGAGAGAGGGAGACCCAGAATCTGAAGCAGGCTCCAGGCTCTGAGCTGTCAGCACAGAGCCCGATGTGGGGCTCGAACCCACGAACCGTGAGATTGTGACCTGCGCCGAAGTCGGACGCTCAGCCGACTGAGCCACCCAGGTGCTCCCTTAAGTGATTTTTAATAAGCCTCATTTTCTTCCTCTGAAAAATGTTTAAGTCACAGGAAGTCCCTTCTGACCTCCTACTGTTACAATGCAGATTAAGTAAAATAATGTATTTGTGAATATTTGGGGAAATATGAGGTGCATGGAAGCTATTTATGAAAATTCGTACAAACAAAGCTGGCAGATGAGAGTCAGAGGCAGGCACGCCAAGGCAGGCGGAAAAAAGGAAAACTGTCTCCCCACAGAGACAGATAAATTGCAACCCAAACACGCACACTTGGGGTTCGCGCGCCTGAGTCGCAAGTCCAAAAATAGACCCTGAGACCCTATATGGAGAGAGGATAAATATAGCATTATTAGCTGTGAGTGACAAGCCCGATTAGAGGACAGAGAGATGATTTAAAAGGTCTTCATGCAAAACATCTTGAGTAGCTATAAAAATATTGGATGTTTACAGCTCGAGAAAGAGACGAAAATTGGGAGCAGGTGGTTCCAGATCTTGCCTGTTCATCGTCTGGGTCGTAGGCGCTGGCATTGCCTGCCCTTCTGCGCCTTGGTCTCAGTCATCACGTCCTGGTCCCCCTTCCAGCGGTCACAGCGCCTGCTTTTTATCCTCTGACCTTCGAGGTGCAGGTTGTGATCCACAGAGTCAGCCCAGAAATGCCAGGGAAAGAATGCCGTCTATGCGTGGCCGTCAACCAGTGGCCGGTAGGAGATGAGAGAGAAATGCCCCGGCCCTCTCACCCCGCAGCGGGCAGTGCTGGGGTCTGTCATCTCCGCTACCTCCCGGACATCCCCCAGCGGGACTGACTTCCTGTTCCCCACCGAGATGACTTGCTTCTTTTTTTTTTTTAAATGCTTTATTTTATTTCTAGGAGAGAGAGAGACAGGCAGCGTGAGCAGGGGAGGGTCAGAGAGAGAGGGAGTCACAGACTGAAACAGGCTCCAGGCTCTGAGCTGGCAGTCAGCACAGAGCCCGACGCGGGGCTCGAACCCACGAACCGCGAGATCATGACCTAAGCGAAAGTCGGACGCTTAACCGACTAAGCCACCCAGGCGCCCCCGAGATGGCTTGCTTTAATGCCCTCTGCACTGGCTGCCTCCCCTCCCTGTCTCCCTGGCCCGGCCCCTCCTGGGTGTCCTGGAGCAACTTTCACTGAGCAGTGTCTGCGACCGTGTCTTCGACGCAGCCCAAAGCGAGACCCGCACCCGCTCCTGCATGTAAATATCGTGCCGAGAATAAGAAGTCGTTCTGATCTTCTGTGGTGTCTCGCGCGGCTCAAGGTGCCTTCACATACGACAGGGTGTGTTTCAGCAATGACGAAGAGTAAAACACGGAGGGACGGCACAGCGGGACGAACCGCAAGTGCATTATGGCCGCTCAGTGTCTACTTCCATTTACAGGACCTCCCGGGGATGGCAAAACTATAGGACAGAAAGCAGGTCAATGATGGCCAGGGGCTGGGACGCCTGGGTGGCTTAGTCAGTTAAGCCTCCGACTTTCGCTTAGGTCATGATCTCGCGGTTTGTGAGTTCGAGCCCCGCGTCGGGCTCTGTGCTGACTGCCAGCTCAGAGCCTGGAGCCTGTTTCGGATTCTGTGCCTCCCTCTCTCTCTGACCCTCCCCTGCTCATGCTGTCTCTCTCTCTCTCTCTCTATCTCGAAATAAATAAAACATTAAAAAAAATTTAAAAAAATGATGGCTAGGGGCTGGGGGTACAAGAAGGCAGTAAGTCCAAAGGGTCAGAAAGGAACCGTTAGGGGTGAGGGAGCTGTTCTAGATCTCAATTTTGATGATGCCTCCATGACTCCGTGTCTTTGTGAAAGCTTTTAACACTGTGCATTATAAGGGGTGAATTTGACCATTGGTAAATTATACCTTAATAAAAAAATGTATATATCCGCCTCCTCAGAGAACAGAGCATCCCCCCCCGCCCCCGTTTCTCTCACCTGGTTGTCATGACAACGCTGTGGCAGGCAGGCACACTCATTCATTTTCTCAGCCACGTGCTTTGCTTTGAGAGGTGCCTGCCCTTTGCACCTTCTGCTTCCTCTTCTCTGTTCACCCCAAACCTTGCCTCCCGGCCCGCCCTTCCTCTCCAGTTGCGCTGCCCAAGGTCACTGCTGACCTCCCCTTAGCTCAAGTTTTCAGCGCTATCTTCCCTGACCACTGTTACCACTTGGCACCGGAAATTCTCCTGCCTTGGAACCCAGCCAGCTGGCGGCTCTCGGGTCCCTGCTCACCTTGGCTGTTCTTGGTGGCTTTGTTTTCCTGTCCTTCCCCATCGGCCTGCCTTTCCTCTACTCTTATCTCTCCACAAGCTCGCCAGGGGAGCTCATCCAGCCTTTTGGGGCTGAACCGTCTTGTAAAGACTCTTGACTTCCGAATCTGTCTTACATCCTAGGCCCGGACTTCCCATTCACCTGGATTTCCAGCATCATGTGCAGAACTCAACTCTGTAGCCTATGGACATGATATTAAATTGGGGTAGCTTTTCTCCAAAGTTTCCAAAATAAGACTTAATAACTACTGTTGTAGATTTCAGGCCACTTCCCTTTCTTTTTAAATCTGTTCACCAGTTGACAGATACTTAGGAGCTTTCTATTTCTTGGCTGTCACGAATAATGCCGCAATTAACATGGGGACGCAAGGATCTCTTCAAGATCCAGGTTTTCTTGGGGCGCCTGGGTGGCTTAGTAGGTTAAGCGTCCGACTCGGTTAGGTCATGATCTTGCGGTTCGTGGGTTCGAGCCCCGCGTCGGGCTCTGTGCTGACTGCCAGCTCAGAGCCTGGAGCCTGTTTCAGTCTGTGACTCCCTCTCTCTCTGACCCTCCCCTGCTCACGCTGTCTCTCTCTCTCTCTCTAGAAATAATTTTCAAAAAGTTAAAAAAAAAAAAAAGATCCAGGTTTTCTTTTTTTTTTTTTTATGTTTTTTTATTTCTGAGAGAGAGAGGGAGAGACAGAGAGAGAGACAGTGTGAGCAGGGGAGGGTCAGAGAGAGAGGGAGACACAGAATCTGAAACAGGCTCCAGGCTCCAAGCTGTCAGCACGGAGCCCGATGTGGGGCTCAAACTCATGAACTGTGAGATTGTGACCTGAGCCGAACCATCTGCTCACCAGGGACGTGAGGCCTCACCTCTCACCCCACAGGGTCAGTAGAAACCCCCGCACTTGGGGTGCCGACTGAGCCTGGGTGGCTCAGTCGGTTAAGTGTCTGACTTCGGCTCAGGTCATGATCTCATGGTTCATAGGTCTGAGCCCCGCGTCAGGCTCCGTGCTGACAGCTCAGAGCCTGGAGCCTGCTTCAGATCCTGTGTCTCCCTCTCTCTCTGCCCCTCCCTGGCTCATGCTCTCTCTCTCTCAGAAATAAATAAAACATTAAAAAGAAAAAAGAACCCCCCACCCTTAAGCTTTACGAGTTTTGGTGTATCATCCTGCATGCCTACCTCCCGGTTCTTGGCTGTCTCTTCTCTGACTCCCAGGCAGCCCTTAATTCCTTTAGAGCTCATTCATGCGTGTATCTGTCTAGGGCACCTTGAAGCGTTAGGGAAATGCTGATGAAGATCCTATCCAAATAAGTCTACACACTCCCGCTAGAATGGCTGTTATCAAAAAGATGGGCATTATCATGTGCTGATGAGGCTGGAGGCATGGACCCAGTGCTAGTGGAATATGGTTCCAGTAGCTTCTTCTGGAGTTAAATTTACACTCACCACATGACCCGGCAATTCCACTCCTGGGCATTTGATAAATGGAAACCCATGTCTGCACAGAGGCTTCTGTGCGGATATTCATTGCAGCCTTCTTGGTAATAGCCAGCCCCCGGCAGCAGGCCAAATGTCTATCAACAGGTGAGTGGACGGACTGGGTTGGCCCATAAAACAGAGCACAATATAAAGGAACAGGTGCTGACAAACAGACCAATAGGGATGAGTCTCCAAAGTGTTGTGTTGCGTGAAAGCAATCGGACACCAAAGATGACATCGTGTGGATCTGTCCATCCTGATAAAATTACTGAACGGTTGAGTCTAAGCCACAGTGACAGAAAATGGATCAGGGGTGTTCTGGGGACGGGAACAGGGGTGTGGAGCGCCAGCGGGCACAAGGGAACTTTCTGGAGGGCAGTAATGTTCCGAGTCTTGAGGTTGTCGATGGTTACGTGAAGGAGACTTTAGTCAAAACTCATCGAACCGTACGCTTCAGCTTGGGGTCTGGCGTCCCAGGTAATTTATACCTCAGTGAGGTTGATTACTGTGTGTGATGTGTCATCCAGCATCTTTCCTTGATATAAACACAGGCTCTTCCCCACATCCTGTCTGCTGGATTCCACCTGAAGTCTTTGCTCGAATTCATGAACCGTGAGATCATGGCCTCAGCCGAAACCAAGAGTTGGACACTTAACCGACTGAGCCACCCAGGTGCCGGACTTTATCTTATTTTATTTTTTATTTATTAAAAAATTTTTGGGGCGCCTGGGTGGCTCAGTCAGTTAAGTGTCTGACTTCAGCTCAGGTCATGATCTCACAGTTTATGGGTTTGAGCCCCACATCGGGCTCTGTGCTGACAGCTCAGAGCCTGGAGCTTGTCTTTGGACTCTGTGTCTCCCTCTCTCTCTGACCCTCCCCTGCTCACGCTGTCTCTTTCTCTCTCAGAAATAAATTAAAAAACATTAAAAAAAATTAAAAAAAAATTTTTAAATGTTTTATTTATTTCTAGGAGGAGAGAGACGCGTGGCAGGGGTCAGAAGAGGCCTGAACTGAAACAGGCTCCAGGCTCTGAGCTGGCAGTCAGCACACAGCCGCGGGCTCGAACCCACGAACCGCGAGATCATGACCCAAGCAAAAGTCGGACGCTTAACCGACTAAGCCACCCAGGCGCCCCTACACTTATTTATTATTAAGAGACAGAGCATGAGCAGGGGAAGGACAGAGGGAGAGGGAGACACAGAATCTGAAGCAGGCTCCAGGCTCCGGGCGGTCAGCACAGAGCCCGATGCGGGGCTTGAACTCACAAACCGCAAGATCATGACGTGAGCCAAAGTCAGATGCTTATCCAACCGACCTACCCAGGCGCCCCAAATGTGACCTTATTTGGAATTGAGGTCATTGCAGATGTAACTAGTTACAATGGGGTTGTAAGGCTGTACCCTAATCCGGGATGGCCAGTGTCCTTATAAAAAAGGGCGAAGTTTGGGGTCGAGCATGCGGGTAGAGAAGACAGAATGTGAGCATGAAGACTGCCACTTGCAGGTCCAGGAGACGGGCCTGGGGCAGATCTGTCCCTCTCGGCCCCTGGAAGGAATCAACCTGGCTGACACCTTGATTTTGGACTTGCAGCTTCTGACATGGTCAGAGGCTACATTTTTGCCAGTTTGACCGTCCAGTGCGTGGTGGCGTGTTGTGGCCGCCCTAGTGAACCAAAACGCAACTAGAAACGACGGAGGTGGGAAGGTTTAGACGATTGGCTCGAAGAGGGCAGGAAGGAAGATGTTTTAGCTTACGTCTGTGTCTCCTGCTCTCTCCTGACCGCCCTTTTCCCTTGCTGTCAGCTGCCACTGGACTGTGCCCAGGACAGATAAGCAGCATCTCTCTCGCCCGGCAGATGGCAGGGGCGTCCACGGTGCCGACAGTGTGAGGCATGCCGTCATCGCTCTGTGTGTGTGTATCTTCAGCTGTTGGGCTGGGGGAGAGACCTCTGCCACCCTGGAGGGCGTTCAAATTTGGCCAGCTGTCTGCTTCTTTGGCCAAGATAAGTATGATCGGGAGAGTGTACATGGTGTACCAACGGCCCTCCTCTCTCTGGCAGGCTGGCTCAAAACCAGACGTCGCGGTGGGCGCCCGTGGGTAGGTGGGAAAGGCCCCCAGATTTACTGGGGATTCCTTGGAGAATCTAAGTTTCCTTTTGTATCTGTTTCCCTTGGTGGCTGGAGAAGGAAATGATCAGGTCAAGCGGATTGCGAAGAAAAATGACCCAAATCACGGGGATTCGGAAAGTAAGTGCTGATGAACTGGTAACTGAGAATCAGTGAAAGAAGAAAGAGATTTATGATGAGGAATTAGCTCGTGCAGTTGGGGGGCTGGTGGTGATGGCTGACAAGTCCATAATTGTCAACGTGGGACTGAAAGCTACGGACATGGGAAGTCTGGTGGTTCGGTCCCAGTCTGAAGGCTAGCAGGCTCAGGAGACCCGGGAAGAGCCGGTAGTTCAGTTTGGGCCCGAAGCAAAGACCAAATGTTCCAGTTGTGGCCCAAAGGCCTCTCGTGGAGAAAAGCTCTCTTAGGTTTCGGCAAGTCAATCTGTTGAGCTGCTTGCACCTTCACCAGATTAGATGAGCCCCACCGTGTCCTGGAGAACAAGCTGCTTTCTTCAGAGCGCCCTGATTTAAAGGCCAATCCCATCTGAAAACTGTCTCACGGAAACACCCAGAATAATGATTGGCCAACCAGCTGGGCACCCCACGCAGCTTGGGCAAGCTGACCCACCAGGTTAACTGCCCCGCATAGCTTCTGGTTGGTTGAGCCCATGGGAGGGACTCCCAGATCAAAGGGGAGAGGGGAGTGAGGTTGGGGGATTTATTTTCTTGGCTTCCTCTCTTCCAAGTTGCTGTGGAGCATGTGCTCTACTGAAGGCCACAGCTCCTTGAGGCTGATTCTGTACGTGTGTCCCTCTGCACGATCTGAAGGCCCTTCCCTCTCTTTGCTCCTTCAAGTATGAGTGGGAAGGGCGCCCTGCTGCCGCTAGCCTGTGGGGACTGCGTCGTCTCGCCCTCCCCGCCCTTGATAAATGTATTTTATCAACTTCTGCTCACGTTACCCAGTTTGAGCTTGCCCTCTGCTTTCGGCGTGGCTTCTGAGGGATAGAAACAGTAATAATTGTAATAGTAGCAACAGCTAATCCTTACATGGCCTTTATTATGTGTCAGGAGGTGTTTTCAGTGCCTTGTCCGTGCTAACTTCACAAAGATCTTGCAAATATTACTATCATACCCATCCTGCAGATGAGAATTGAGGTACAGAGAGGTTAAGTGACTTCCTCAAAGTCACAGGGCTAGTGAGTGCTAGAACAAGGATTCTGACACAGGTCATCTGGCTCCAGAGATTTAACAATTCACGGTTGCTCTGGTCTTTTCCAAGAGATGATGACAACGATGATGATGGTGAAGGTGATGATGATGGTGATGATGGTAGCAGAAGCTAAAATATAATGCATGCTTGCTGTGTTCCAGTCCCGGGCTATATTCTCAAGTCTACATTTCTTAAACTTTTATTTATTTTCGAGACAGAAGAGTAGAGGGTGTGTGGGTGCACATGCTAGTGGGGGGGGGTAGAGAGCGAAGGAGAGAGAGGATCCGGAGTGGGCTCCCCGCTGGCAGCTCAGAGCCTGATGCAGGGCTCCAACTCAGAGACTCATGGGCTCCAACTCACGAGATCATGATCCGAGCCAAAGTCTGACACTCAACTGACTCAGCTGCCCAGATGCCCCTCAATCTACATTTTAAAAATTAATTAATTTTTGATAGAGAGAGAGACAAAGCATAGCGGGGTGGGGGGAGGGGGGCAGAGAGAGAAGGAGACACACACACACAGAATTCAAAGCAGGCTCCAGGCTCCGAGCTGTCAGCACAGAGCCCGATGTGGGGCTTGAACCCACGAACCGTGAGATCATGACCTGAGCTGAAGTCAGACACTCAACCAACTGAGCCACCCAGGTGTCCCCAGCAACAGTTTATAGCAGAGTCCACTGAGGGTCAAAGAGCTTAGAGAGCCCACGTGTTATCCTGAGGTCGAAGGAGGAATCAGATTGGCCTTCGGAGGACTGTAGATGCCTGGCTCGGAATTTTCCCGTCTCTACTGTTCCTACAGATATACCTGTATTCCAGTATTTGATTCAGAAAGATATGATCAGAGTGTTTGCAGGGCAGACTGGCATTGAAACAAAAGTTTAGTATCCACAGACATTGGTATGGGAACATTTGACGGGGAAAGAAGTCAAAATATTCACTTCAAACGCAGGTCCTCCGAAGAACAATCTGCTTTAGGGGAAGATATTAAGGAGAATAGTCATGGCCATTCCTTGTTGTCATCGTGAGCGTACAGGTTGGGCGGCTGTAGCAAAGACAGCCAAAATACAGTGGCTCATGCTAGACAGAGATTTCTTTTTCACGTAGCAGCCAAGCAGATACCTTGGAGCCAAGGAGATGGTTCTGCTCCATCAAGAAGATCCAAGACCCAGCATCCCTCCATCTCGTGATTCTGTCAGCACCCAGGGTACTGAACATGGTTCAACAGCACGGTGGAAGTTGGTCACCACTACTTTTGTAACGTAGCCCTTGGGAATCCGGAAAGAGAGAAAGTTCTGGACAAGGGGACTCCCTTTAAGCATGTGACCTGGTTGTTACGCACGTCACTTTCGCTCATGTTCCATACCTAGCTGCAAGGGATGCTGGGAAAGCCTGTCCTTTGCCAGGTGCCAGGCTCAACTTGTTTTGCTCTGGAAGGTGGGGGACCAAGGAGTTTGAGAGTCTCAACTGTTGAGGTGGGGAATAATGAGATTGTTCCACAAATCCGTCTGTATTCAGGGGTATATATGGATGTGGCTATGGATTTACGTAGGGTTAATCATAGGGCCAGTCTGCCCCAGCTAAGAACTCCAGACTACCCAGCCCGCCAGATAATGGGCTCCATTATCCAGCCCCACGCTTCTGGAACCTCAAACGAAACAAGGGCGAGGAGACGTGGGAGAAAGTTGAGACAACCACTCAGGCCTCCACCAACGTGATATCAGGAGACTTGAGGACACAGGCCTCGTCCACGTTCAGGGGTCCCGTTTCTTCTGATCCTCTGGTTTGGACGTGATTCCTGAGTGTCCTTTGGCTGACGTCCAGAGAAAAAGGGCGCTCGCAGTGGGTATGGAATTCTACAAACAGGACTAGAGTCTCACATCCTGTCTGAGGTCAATAGCTTCCCTTCCCCCACTTTCTCAAGTCCCAAGGAAGGAATATAAAAAGGAGGAGGTACAATCTTGACCGGTGTTGCCCTCTCTGAGGATGAAGGGTCCTTGAGATCTGAGTCTGGATGTTTTACAGAGACAGATTTTGGGGGCACCTGGGTATTCATCACAAACACACGTGTCTGGCGCACTATGAGACCTGGATGGTTCTTTCATTGGTGGGATGGGTCAGAAACATATATTCTGAAGATACATAGAAAAGAGAGCCACATAGAGATGAAAGGAAACCCAAGCAGTCGATGTATTGTTTTTGGCCCAGGACCTATGAGAACTCTGGACACAGGGATTTTGACAGTTCTAGGCTCCGAGCCATGCACTCACACACTCATAATTCTCTGGAGATTGGTTAAGAGAATGGGGCCAGGGGAGGGACACTGACTGGCCATCCTGTATCGGTTGTACGGGTTGTACACTGCACAAATCTAGGGGATGCCCTACCTGCATGCAGCAGACCTGGTGTGATGCCAACCTCTTCCTTTTGTACCTCTGATTCTGGCTGCCTTGTATCCAGAATGGAGATCTCAAGACCATGGTCATGGATTAATGGGTTGGAGTAGGCCATGAACATCTCGTGAGTGATACCTTGTTGCCATTCTGAATATTCGGTTGTGCTCTTCTTCCAGACAGTAGTGGGTGCAAATGGCCACACGTTATTTGCACATTTCCCCATCATGAAGTGGAGTCTGTTGCCTCATGCCCATGAGTGAGTGGGCTGGGTCACGTGGCATGCTTTGACCTACAGGATCCAGTGAAAATGATGGTGTGAGAGTTTTGACTCCAGAACTTGAGAGGGCTTGCGGCTTCTGTTCTTGCGTTCTTACACCTCTCGGGCCACCGTGTAAACAACTGGGTTAGTTGACTGGAGGCCGATCAGTCACATGGAGCAGAGATGAGTTACCCCAGCTAAGAACCCAACCACCAGACAGGCTGACCGCTAGACGTGAAAGAGGCCATGTAGCTCACCCAGCCCTAGTCAAACCACCAGTGGACCATAGAGATCAGCTGACTCAACCACGATCAGATGAGCCACTGAGTTATCATAACAAAATGGGGACAAACAAAAAATGTTTCATTGTTCTAAACTGTGAATTTTGGGGTGGTTTGTTACACAGCAAGAGCTAACTGATACATGGACATGGAGGATGACTCTTGTCTGCACTGTTAAAGCTGAGGATCATCTGATTTGCTCTGGCCAATGACAAATGAGCAGAAGTGATGTGAGTCATTTCTGTGAGAGAGTATTTAAGAGCCAAGGCACAGTTCTCCATCTCCCTTTTCATTGCTAAGGTAACCAACATTATTCTAGATGGTGGGAACTTCAGTGGTCTGAGAACTTGAATGGGAACTTGAACAACAAAGATGTGGAACAGAGCATACGGTGCAGGATTCTTGGCCCTCTGCCATGTTGGCCACTGAGATTTTGGAGATGTTTGTTATTGCAGCCTAACCTAGCCGGTACTGACTAATACATTTCAGTCCTGAAACCCGAGATGCTCTTCTCTGTCCCACACAAGCTACAGTTTGCACGGATCCTGATCCTGAGGGGTGGGGGTGTGTGTGCTTTACACCATCATCTCTTTCCACTTAGAAATTCCAAGTTCTTCATTCCCATCCTTAAATAAACTTTATCTTCACTTAGCAAAACCCTGTTTCCTTGCCTCAAGGAAGAAGGAGAGGAAGGATTTTTTGTTATTCAAAGAGACATGGGGGTGCCTGGGTGGCTCAGTCTGTTGAGCTTCTGACTTCGGCTCAGGCCATGGTCTCATGGTTTGTGGGTTTGAGTCCTGCGTCGGGCTCTGTGCTGATAGCTCAGAGCCTGGAGCCTGTTTCAGATTCTGTGTCTCCCTCTTTCTGCCCCTCCCCTTCTCTCTCTCTCTCAATAATAAATAAACATTTAAAAAAATCTTAAAAAAAAATAAAGTGTTTCTCTTCAGGCATCATTTTCGTGGGCAGAATTGGAAAGCTAGTTGCGATTGTGGTGCGGGCAGGTGCCCAGACTTTGGCGACCGGGATGACTCTGTTTGCTTTTTAGTGTGAATTCAGTCTGGTTCTGCTTGAATTTCATAGGTTTTGGCGTGTGTGCTGCTTTTGTGGGTCGGTGAATCAGTGGATTGGTGCAGTGACGCTACATTATAAATACCCCGAAGCTCAGTAGCGTAAAGCAACGGTCGTATATGCCCTTGCACTTGTGAGTCAGCCAGGGATGGCTAATCTGAGTGGGACTCAGCTCCACGTATCTGTCATCCTCTGGGGACAGTTGTCACGGCCGGAACAGAGGTGCTAGAGGGCAGGAGGGAGCAGGTGAGCCCTTTGAAGCCTCGGAACTAGCTCATTGCTGCTTCAGCCCAAGCGCCATGGACCGAATCAAGTCCTAAGCCAAGGGCTGGGGAAGTACACGCCCCCCACCATGTGAACCAGCAAAGATAAGGCTACAGGAAGGAGGGAATAATTGGGGCCATTTGTTCCGATCTATTCATGGTCACCAATTCTTGCAAAAGACACAAGGGTTTAAAAGATGGTTGACTCAGGATGGTCTCATTCGCCTAAGGGAAAAAGCAGAACTTTTTTACATTTTTAAAGGACTTTTAAGGAGACCAGGATGGCTATTTCTGCTCATCATGACGTGACTCATATAAGTTGTGTGATTTAAAAATAGGAGAATTCAATGCTAATTGCACAGACTATGGCTTCCGGCATAACAATAATACTATCTTACATATACAGGATTTTAGAGAGCACAGAGCGCTTTAGCTTTAATACTGAATGTCTCAGTCTATACTCAAAACAACCCCCTCAAGCATTAAGCTCCTGGTTTTGAAATCTTTTGTGACTTGCCCAGGGCCACATGGCTTGCCCAAGGCCACATGGCTTACCGGTGGCAGAGCCTGGGATGTAGAAAAGCCCTTGATGTGTGGCACAAGGTAAGGGATTTACATACATCAGAGGTCAGCAGACTACAGCTCAGGGTCCACATCAGTCTGTAACCAATCTTTATAAATAAAGTTTTATTGGCACACAGCTGTGCCCATTGATTTATACATTGTACAGAACTGAACCACGGTTCAGAGTCTGACCCTTTATAGAGAATGTATGCCACCTCTTGACAGCCACGATTTCACTTTTTACTTTAATTTTTTTAATGTTTTATTTATTTCTAAGAGAGAGAGAGAGAGAGAGAGAGAGAGCGAGGGAGGGTCAGAGAGAGAGGGAGACACAGAATCCGAAGCAGGCTCCAGGCTCTGAGCTGGCTATTAGCACAGAGCCTGACTCAGGGCTCGAACCCATGAATCGTGAGATCATGACCTGAGCTGAAGTCGGATGCTTAACCGACTGAGCCACCCAGGCGCCCCTTTACTTTAATGTTTAATCTCTGCTCCACACAAATGTTTCAAAGTCCCCTAAATATAAAAAGGTAAGCAAGGGAAAGCCGTTTCCATCCCTCTCCTCCCAGGCAGGGTCCCCGCCCCCCACTTAGAGCCCGTGTGATGAGTTCTTGAGCCTCTTCCCAGAGATGGTGTCCGGATGCATAGAAGCAAGTATCCTTTTTCTCACTTTTCAACGTGATCTCATACAATTCTCACCAAAGCCCCGGAAGGTAGGAAGATGAGCCCGTTTTGCAGATGAGGAGACCGAGGCCCGTCTAAGGTGGCAGGCCAGCTAGCTATCCCAGGCCACCGGGCCCTAGGTTTGTTCTTGCACTCTGCAGGCCGGGGGCTCACCTAGCTGCTGACCTGAGGGCGGCACTCACTCAAAGGGGAGCCCCCACCCCTTTCTGTTGGTCCAAACCACCATGATGGCTGCATTCTTCCTACTCCACCGCCCCCCCCTTTTCTCTTTATTTTTTTTATTTAAATATTTTTATTTATTTCTAGGATAGAGAGAGACAGCGTGAACAGGGGAGGGTCAGAGAGAGAGGGAGATACAGACTCTGAACAGGCTCCAGGCTCTGAGCTGGCAGTCAGCACAGAGCCCGACGCGGGGCTCGAACCCACGAACCGCGAGATCATGACCTAAGCGAAAGTCGGATGCTTAACCGACTAAGCCACTCAGGCACCCCACTCTCTTTATTTTTTTAAAGTTTACTATTTATCTTTTGAAAGAGAGAGAGAGGGAGGGCCAGAGAGAGAGGGAGACACAGAATCCGAAGCAGCTCCAGGCTCTGAGCTGTCAGCACTGAGCCTTACATGAGGCTCGAACCCAAGGAACCATGAGATCGTGACCTGAACAGTGAGAACGTGACCTGAGCCCAAGTAGGTCCTGACCTGAGCCTGAGCCAAAGTCGGACGCTTAACCCACTGAGCCACCCAGATGCCCCAAAATTGTTCACTTTAAAATAGTTAATTTTAAGGGCACCTGGGTGGCTCAGTCAGTTAAGCTTCTGACTTCGGCTCAGGTCATGATCTCACGGTTCGTGGGTTCGAGCCCCACGTTGGGCTCTGTGCTGACAGCTCAGAGCCTGGAGCCTGTTTCAGATTCTGTGTCTCCCTCTCTCTCTGACCCTCCCCTGCTCATGCTCTCTCTCCCCCTCTTTCAGAAATAAATAAAACATTAAAAAAAATTTTTTTTTAAAAAAGCCCAAACACTAATTGCTCAGGATTCCTTAGTGCCCACCTGTCTAAACAGTGTCACTTTCTTAGATGTTCCTTTCACAATGCATGAAACTCTCGATTCATTACACTGTATGCTTGAAACTGACATAATGTCCTATGGCAGTTATACCTCAATTAAAAAAAAACTGTCGCTATTCCCAGTAAGGTAGATACCCTGACTTTGTCTCTACCTTCGGAAAAATAATGGGGTCTCTCTGTGCCCCGAAACCTCTTAGAGGGAAAGCTAAACTCTCACTGTTAATAGGAGGCACCCTTTAAATAGAGTCAAGGTGGCGGGCACCCAGTGTTTGGAACCCAAGTGTTTGAAGAAGGCAGATAAACCCCAGAGCGTGCAATCAATTGCTTTTTTTGCTCGGAAAGGCTGTTTTCCTTCTCTCTGCCTTTCAGTGCAAATAATACAACCCCTCGGGCTACGGAGAGATGGGGGGTGGGGAAGGGGAAGCTGTTTCCAGAATGAACAGAAAAGACTCCGGGAGGGGCTTAGCAGCTGTCTTCTAATGATCGTGTTTTTGTAAGGGCATCAATAATTTAGGTTGCGATTGGCGGAGGGGAGCCGCTTAAATTATAAGCGTGGCTCCACACCCCTGCGCCTCACGCCTGTTGTACACGCCCCTCCGCAGACTACCCTCCCCCTCAGAGGAAGAGGGAGAGCCCTCCTGTTACCATCTTTCCTCTGCTTCTTAAGAGAGGCCAGTCTTGAAGGGGGGTGGACTGGAGGATAAACAGCGTCCTTCTAGAAACTAGGGTCCTGCCCCGTGGTGGGAGGTGCCGCGCTAAGGCGCTTGGAGAAAAGAGCGAGAAATTAATTTTCCCCTGAGGAGCAATGGGGTGGGGGCGGGGAGGGGGCACGGCCTTGGCTGAATGATCAGTTGCTGATGAGCTGTTCGCTCTCCCTTCCCTCCCTCCTCCCAGAATCGGGGAAACCTCCTCCTCTCCCCCTCCCCCCGCCCTCCCAACGCAGCCCGCACAGTAGTCGGGCTCGGCGCCTGCCTTTTCGTGGGGAGCCCTCAGCTCGCACCACCGCGGCTCCGGGCGTCCCCCCTTCTCTCTTCTCCTTTCCATTGGATGGGCAATGGGTGCGTGGGCTCCAGCTGCCTCGGCGCCCCGGGCGCTGGCCACGGGGGACCCTTAGGACACCTGCGCGATCCGCAGCGCCGCTCGCCAGCCACACCGCGGGGGCCGCGGGGCCGATGCGATACAGGTGAGTGAGCGGGTCCCCCGGGGCCCGAGATGCTGGGGCCGCGTCCTGCGGGAGTCTGATCCGTATTCCTTTTGCTGCAACCTTCCCTCTGTCTGCAAAGGTGGGAACGCCATGACCCCCTCCTCCCCTTGCTAGGAATTGTGCTTTGGGGGGAGGGGGGAGGGTGGAGGGGCAGACCGTGTACTTCCAGATTTTACGTGTTTCTGGTTGAAAACCCGCTTCCCGTTTCTGAAGAGTTTTTCTGCACAGGAGGTGCGGGGCAAGAGAGGGCCCTCGTTGCCCGCGTGTACTTTCTTTCTTTCTTTTTTTTTTTTTAAATGTTTTATTTATTTCTAGAGAGAGAGAGACAGCATGAGCAGGGGAGGGTCAGAGAGAGAGGGAGTCACAGACTGAAACAGGCTCCAGGCTCTGAGCTGGCAGTCAGCACAGAGCCCGACGCGGGGCTCGAACCCACGAACCGCGAGATCATGACCCAAGCGAAAGTCGGACGCTTAACCGACTAAGCCACCCAGGCGCCCCTGTTTCTTTCTTAAAAATCCATTTAAAAATTTTTTTTTAATGTTTTATTTATTTCTGAGAGACAGAGAGAGAGAGTGTGAGCAGAGGAGGGTCAGGGAGAGAGGGAGACACAGAATCCGAATCAGGCTCCAGGCTCTGAGCTGTCAGCACAGAGCGCGACGCGGGGCTCGAACCCACGAACCTGAGATCATGACGTGAGCCGAAGTCGGACACTTAGCAGACTGAGCCCCCTAGGCACCCCTTAAAAATCCATTTTCTTGCAACTGCCCTGAGCCCCCACCCGCACCCCCACCTTAGGGCGCCTCCCGTCTTCGCCACCTGCCCTGGGCTTGCGCGGTTTCCCCGGTGATTAGTTTCTGATGGAAGCCAAATTGTACTTTTTTATGTCCTCCGCCCCCCACGCGCCCATCCCCGCCCCCCTTCACTCAGGTCTACATTAGCCTTTTTCTGCTTTGTGACCCAGGCAGGCTGGACAGGAGACAGGGCTCTCGGAATCGTGCGCGGCGCCCCCTCCCTCTCCCCCATCGCTTCTGTCTTTGTGGGGGCGGGGAGGGGTCCCCGAAACCAAAGTTGCCTGCGCCGGTGTGGCCCGGCCTTGTTTTCTGTGCTCAAGGCAGCGTGGATGCTGGAAAAAACGGCTACAGCAGATGGAGTTTGGGCTGTTGGGGATAATTGCAGCGACTTAGAAGAAACCGATTGCTCTGTTTAATATTTAATATTCTCCCCTCCCTCGCGCCCAAGTGACAAGCGGTGACAGCGATTGTCACCCCTCTAGACCAGCCTCTCCCTTTTATGTTGGACACGGTTGACTCTCAGGGTGGCCGTTTTGTGCCTCCAGAAGTGAGACCCCGGCAGCGGGATCCCTCTCCCCTCCTGCTCGAGCTGCTGGTGACAGCGACAGCCTCGGGGACGCGTGCGGCCGCGACCCGAGGGGGCGGGCGGGGGAGGCGGAGCGCCGGGCCCCTGCCTTCTGGGGGCGCGGTGGGGGGGTGGGCTCCTGCCTTCGGCGCCCTGGGAGACGGAGCCTAGAGAAGGAACCGGAATAGAATGTAAACCCGAGGACAGAGCGTCTTCTTGGAGGCAGCGGCCTCCAGCTGGGGCTGAGCGGACCGGAAGGGAGCCCCTTCTGCGCCCCGGGCTCGGGAGCTCCAAGCTGGGGTCCTGGGGATGGGGCTCCGACCTGATTCTTTTGCAGAGAACGAGACTTCCCAGCACCCTTGCCATTGCTCACGTGGCCTCTCTCGGGGACAGTCTTAATTAACCCTTGCAGTTGGGGGTGGGTGGGAGGGTGGGGAATGGAGTCTGGGGGTCTGGCACTGATGCTGGCCCCTCCCTTCCCACTCGGCTTCTAGTCCCTCCCACACCCCAACATTCGGGCTGCAGGATCCCCCCCCGTGCAAACATCTTAAGTAGCTGAGTTTATCCCTGTTGACAACTTTGTTTTCCTCCACGACGCAGAGATTTGCAGAACCGCCTAAAGACGTCACTGGGGGCAAATACCATCCTTCCTCCAGGAGGGTTTATTTAAAAAACTGGATTTAACTCCATGCTGCCGTGTGTCCGTCCCCCTCCCCCCGCCGTTCCCCCAGGAAACAGAAAGATCAGGACCCGGGTTCCAGGGGAGGAAGGGTGGAACTGATACTGAACAAAGTACGGTGCAACTGACCCGCGAAGTTATGGCAGGTGCAGCTCTGGGATCAAAATCTCCGGCAGAGGATTTTCCGTACTTATTTCGTCATTCTTTTTGAAATGTTAGCCTCCAGGACCAGAGGCTCGTAAGGACCAGGGGCAAGTGAAGAAGATTCTATTCTAGGACCTTTCAGCCATTCTGTCTTGGTAGTGACAGGCGAGGGGGAGGCGCTTGGGCTGACACCCCCCCCTTCTGGCAAGGCCAAGCCTGTCTGATGGCGGAAGCTGAATGACTTGGCTGTGGCATCAGACCTCAAAGTACAGACCGCGGGCCACCAGCAGCCTTAGGAATGCAGATTTTCAGGCCCCACCCTGCTCTGCTGAGTTGGAATCTGCATTTGAACACATCCCGGGGCAGCCCGGAGTCAGCTCTGGGTCTGAGAAGCCCCAGGGGCATCACTTGCCCTTCCTTGCCTCCGTTCCTGGCTGACCACCTGGGCTAACACTGGCAGCTTCCTTCTGGAAGGCCTGGCTAGGTGATGCACAGTGCTGGGTACATAGGAAGGTGCTCACTAAATCTTGGCCACTTTTTTCAGTTAAATTATTTTTTCTTTTCCAATTTACTGCCTTCCTTTTAAAATCTGTTTCTTCTTTTTTTCTTTCTTTCTTTTTTTTTTCCTTTAACGTTTATTTATTTATTTATTTTTAATGTTTTATTTATTTCTAGGAGAGAGAGAGACAGCGTGAGCAGGGGAGGGTCAGAGAGAGAGGGAGTCACAGACTTGAAACAGGCTCCAGGCTCTGAGCTGGCAGTCAGCACAGAGCCCGACGCGGGGCTCGAACCCACGAACGCGAGATCATGACCCAAGCGAAAGTCGGACGCTTAACCGACTAAGCCACCCAGGCGCCCCTACGTTTATTTATTTTTGAGAGGAAGAGGAAGTGTCAGCAAAGGGAGGGCCAGAAAGAGAGGGAGACACAGAATCCGAAGCAGGCTCCAGGCTCTGAGCTGTCAGCACAGAGCCCAACTTGGGGCTCAAACTCATGAAGGGTGAGATCATGACCTGAGCTGAAGTCAGACGCTTAACCTACTGAGCCCCCCAGATGCCCCAGTTTCTTTTTTTTTTTTTTTAAGACAAAAGTTACATTATTTTATAAAAAGGAATTATCACTGGATATAGTTGCACTGAGTTTTAAATTATATATTTATTTATTTTGAGGGGGCGTGGGGGAAGGGGAGGGACAGAAGGAGATAGGATCCCAAGCAGGCTCCCCACTGTCAGCACGAATCCCAACTCAGGGCTCGATCTCATGAACCGTGAGCTCATGAACTGAGCTGAAGAGTGGGATGCTTTACAGACTGAGCCATCCAGGCGCTCCTAGTTACATTGAGTTTTATTTATAATTTATTTATTTTTTAAATATTTAATATTAGGGGAGTATCACCTCATTTTTTAAAAAGTTTATTTAGTTAGAGATTGAGAACGGGCAGGGGAGTGGCAGAGAGAGGCGGGGACAGAGGACTTATAACAGGCTCTGCGCTGACAGCAGAGAGCTGATGCGAGGCCTGAACTCACAAACCATGAGATCATGACCTGAGCTGAAATGAGGCATTTAACAGACTAAGCCACCCCAGGTGCCCCTACACCAAGTTGTAAAAGAAAGAACAGGAACTTCAGATTTTTGACAAATTGGCTATTTTTTTTAAATGTTTTTTATTTATTTCTAGGAGAGAGAGAGAGAGAGACAGCGTGAGCAGGGGAGGGTCAGAGAGAGAGGGAGACACAGAATCTGAAGCAGGCTCCAGGCTCTGAGCTGGCAGTCAGCACAGAGCCCGACGCGGGGCTCGAACCCACAAACCATGAGATCATGACCTGAGCGGAAATCGGGAGCCAGAGGCTTAACCGACCGAGCCACCCAGGTGCCCCTTCTGTTTTAACCATTTTATTTTTTATTTATTTATTTATTTTTTAATTCTTTTTTTTAATGCTTTATTTCTAGGAGAGAGAGAGACAGCGTGAGCAGGGGAGGGTCAGAGAGAGAGGGAGTCACAGACTGAAACAGGCTCCAGGCTCTGAGCTGGCAGTCAGCACAGAGCCCGACGCGGGGCCCGAACCCATGAACTGTGAGATCATGACCTAAGCGAAAGTCGGACGCTTAACCGACTAAGCCACCCGGGCGCCCTGTTTTAACCATTTTAAAGGCATACTTTTCCTAAAGATTTATTTTTTTAGGTAATCGCGACACCCAACGTGGGTGGGGCTTGCACCAGCAACCTCGAGATGAAGAATTGCACCCTCCACCTGCTGAGCCAGCCAGGGGCCCCTCCAAGCGTCTAATTTAATGGCGCTTAGTACAGTGACACTGCTGTGCCACCCCCTCTATCTAGTTCCAGAATATTCCTATCTCCCCAAAGGGGGGCTCCCTCCTGGTGCAGCAGGTCACTCAGAGTCGCCCCTCCCTGTAGGTCCCCCCTCCCTATTTCATAGAAATGGCATCCTACAACTGGCTTCTTTCACTTTTTTTTTTTTCTGTAGCTCATATTTCTCTCTTCTATTCTTTCCCATGACCCCCCTGCCCCTGCCCTAAATCGTGCAGTTATCAGAATAATAGCGCGGACCTGCGAATTCACACGGTAGTTCTTAGTTACCGAGAGCAAAAGTGTAGGGGCGCTGGGTCTGCGCCCATCTGTCAATGTCAAGACTGGATGTAAGAGTTTCTCCCCCTTCTCTAAAGGCGCTGCAACTTTTTTTTTTTTTAATATTTTTTATTTATTTCTAGGAGAGAGAGAGAGACAGCATGAGCAGGGGAGGGTCAGAGAGAGAGGGAGATACAGACTCTGAAATTGGCTCCAGGCTCTGAGCTGGCAGTGAGCACAGAGCCCGACTCGGGCCTCGAACCCACAAACCGCGAGATCATGACCTAAGGGAAAGTCGGACGCTTAACCGACTAAGCCACCCAGGTGCCCCTAAGGCGCTGCAACTTTTGTATCCAGTCCTTTCTCTCCAGCTAAAACCATCACTGAGATTTCCTTCAGCCTTAAGGAGAGACCCCCTCTAGATGATTCCTCAAGGGGTTTCAGATCCCGGGGCACAAGGTAACTGAATCACGGTGGCGCGTGGCTGGTACTCAATAAATATTTGTGGGACAAATGAAAGACGTCAGCACTAATCATTGCCACGGTGATGAATTAATGTTGTAACGTATTAACTTGTTGAGGCCATGCACAGCCAGTGACTGGCTGAAGGGGCAGAATGAGTGAGGGGATGTGTATGTAACCCTTACCTGAGGGGTCAAAACTATGCATTGAGCGGGGGTGGGGGGGCCCCAAAGGTGCGGAGCGGAGGCAGCGCTGCCCACCTACTCCGTTTAGTGGTTTCGTTCAAGAGGACACATTGAAGGAACGCTGTCCCCCGGGAGACATGTTTTATGCCCCTGACAGTCGGTCCTTTCTGGCTTTTGGTCTTCCAGCACAGATAGGGTCGAGCAAGATAGAGAGAGAGAGGGAGAGAGAGAGGGAATGATATATGGCATCGAGCATCCACAGTGTGGGTCCGGCTGCGAGAGAGCCCAGCCTGGACAAGAGGGTTCGCTGACCTCCCTTTCCGGAAGTACTGCCTGTGTCTTTCGTGTAGGCCAGGCACCGCAGTAGGCTTTGGGGATTCTGCAGAGAATGGGATCGGGCTGGTAGCCACAGGCAGGAGGAGGGCAAGCGCGTTTCTAGGGCTTACCATGCGCAGGACGTTGTTTCAAGCACATTATTACATAGAAATTAGCTTGTCAGTGATGACTCTGAAGTAATGGATCATTTCCCCGTTGAGGAAGCTGCAGCCCAGAGAGGTGCAGCGACTCTGCCAAGATCACACAGCAGGGGGTGGCAGATCCAGGATTCAGTCCCAAGCGGCTGCAAAGACTGGGGTGAGGGGGGGCTGGTGCTGGAGGTAGGTGGCCACAGGTGTGTGTGTGGGCTGGTGAGGGGTGTGGGCACTGGCCAAGTCCCCTCGGAATGAGTGCGGGGGTGGGGTGGGGGGAGGGGGGTGGATGATCATTCATCTGGGTGGGCGAATGATGGCCCCCAACCGCGGCTAGTGGGAGAGGAAGTGTGAGGTAGTCACTAGCTCTGACGATGAGTAGAATGTGGGGTGAAGGAAGGGGAGGGGGGCCCCCCGGTGGTTGGCGCGATCAACTGCACTGCATTTTGGTTTTGGTTTTGGTTTTTTGTGTTTTTTTGTTTGTTTGTTTGTTTATTTCTAGGAGAGAGAGAGAGACAGCAGCGTGAGCAGGGGAGGGTCAGAGAGAGAGGGAGTCACAGACTGAAACAGGCTCCAGGCTCTGAGCTGGCAGCCAGCACAGAGCCCGACACGGGGCTCGAACCCATAACCGAGAGATAATGACCTAAGCGAAAGTCGGACGCTCCACCGACTAAGCCACCCAGGCGCCCCATCTGTGCTGCATTTTGAATTTTTCTTGCAAACTTGATGATCAGAGGGCCCCTGGGCTTCTTCCTTCTCTGCTTAGAACCCTGCATGGTTCCCACCTCACTCAGCAAGAGCCAAAGTCCTTCCCGTGGCCCGCAAGGCCCGCACCCTCTGCCCTATCGCCTCCCTGCCCTCACCTCCTTCCGTTCAGGCTCGCTCACTCCACTCCAGCCACACAAGCCCCCTTGCTGTTCCTCGAACACAACCAGGCATGCTCCAGCCACAGGACCTTTGCACAGGCTTTACCTCTGCCTAGAATGGTTTTCTCCACACCCAGACACCCTCATGGCTCCCCTCTCACCTCTTCCAAGTTTTTACTCCAGTGCTTCTTCCTCACTGGGGCCTCCTCTGGCCACCTTCATTTAGAAATGAAATTCCAGTTCCTCCATTTGCTTTTCTCCATCTGACAGTCTGCGTATTTTACTTGTTTTTCTTGTTCCTTGCCCATCTCCCCCACTGGAATATCAGCTCCGCGAGGGCAGGGTGCTCGAGTCTCTTTGGTTCACTGCTAGATTCCCAGTGTCCTCCCAGAACAGAGCCTGGCATCTAGTAGGTGCTCAATAAATGTCGCCAGGTGAACGCATTCACCAGCCGGTGAGGGGAGGCTAATGGAGGCATGACCTGAAGTCAGGAGAAAGAATTCAGCTTGAGAGTCAGTGGCTCACACGGATCCTGCCCAGCAGCCGGCACCCGCAGTCTCCCGGCTCTCTCCCTCCTCAGCCAATGTCCTGGGGCTGTCTGAACCCCAGCCATCCCGGGCCATCCGTTCATGCCAGGAGGAGGGGGCGTGCGCGTCTCGGCCGTGCTGGGCCAGCGACCGAGAAAGCAGGTGACAACCGACCGCAGCTGGGTCGTGACTTCATCTCACCAGGGGATGGACCTTTGCAGCCCTGCTCAGGGCCTTGCTGGCGGGGGCTGCTCTCTGCCATCTGGCCTGGCGTTTCCCAAAGAAAACGGATGCGGGGACAATTTTGGAGTTTTGCTCCGAGCAATGCGAGTTCTTGCTGGCCCTCGCTTTATTTATCGGGTAACCTTGGCCTCTGCTTCTCTGGGCAAAGGTGGGGTGTGGGTGGGTGTTTGTCTCTGCTCAGCGTGTCCTCGGTGGGTGGGTATCAGGGTGTGAGGCACGCAGGCTGAAACACGGGCAGCTGTGGATACGGAAGTACCTTTATTAAGATGTACTTTTTTTTTTTTAGTGATTTGGAGACTTGCTGGGTTTTATTTTATTTTTTATTTATTAAAAAAAATGTTTTTATTTATATTTGAGAGAGAGAGAGAGCTTGAGTGGGGGAGGGACTGAGAGACGGAGTCAAATTTGAAGCAAGCTGTCAGCGCAGAACCCAACGCGGGGTTCGAACCCAAGAACCGTGAGATTGTGACCTGAGCCAAAGACGGCCGCTTAACCGCCTGAGCCCCCCAGGCGCCCCCAGATGTGTGGGTATTTTAGATCACCTGCTGTGGCGTCCTTTTTTTACACATTTAGAAGTGTTTAGTAAAATATACATCGCAGAAATTTTTTTTTTTATTTTTTAATGTTTTATTTATTTCTTTTTTTTTAATTTTTTTTTTTTTTTTTAATTTCTAGGAGAGAGAGAGAGATAGTGTGAGCAGGGGAGGGTCAGAGAGAGAGGGAGTCACAGACTGAAACAGGCTCCAGGCTCTGAGCTGGCAGTCAGCACAGAGCCCGACGCGGGGCTCGAACCCACAACCGCGAGATCATGACCTAAGCGAAAGTCGGACGCTTAACCGACTAAGCCACCCAGGCACCCCACATCGCAGAAAATTTTAACCAATTTTTTTGTGTGTGTCCAATTCAGTGGCATTGAGCGAGTCCACACTGTCGTGGGCCCTCCCGCCATCCGTCCCCGGACCTTTTACATCCTCCCCAAATGGAAACTTCGTCCCTATCAAACACAGACTCCCAGACTCAGCCGCTGGTGCTCACCGTCTGCTTTATTCTTTTCTTTTTTTTTTTAATATTTTAAAAAATTTTATTTATTTTGAGAGAAAGAGGCAGAAAGCATGAGCGGGGAGGAGCAGAGAGAGAGAGGAAGAGAGAGAGAATGCCAAGCAGTCTCCGTGTTCAGGGAGGAACCCAACACGGGGCTCGATTTCACGACTGTGAGATCATGACCTGAGCCAAAAATAAGAGTCAGATGCTCAACCAGCTGAGCCGCCCAGACGCCCCGAGATTCCCCTTCCTCTTCAAGGGCTTAATCACATCCCAGTGTCCGTGAACGCCACATTTTGTTCATCCACTTACCTGTGGATGGACATTTGGGCACTTTCCTCGTTACCAACTGCCACTGCCACCGGCAGTTCACAGGGTCACCTCTTCGTTTCTTTTTTTAAAAAGAATTTTTTACGTTTTTATTTAAGTAGTTTTTATGCCCAGTGTGGGGCTCGAACTCACGACACCGGCACCCCAGCATCAAGAGTTGGATGCTCTTCCCACTGAGCCAACCATTTCTGTCCACCCTCGGCCACACGTCTCTGTCATTTTGATCACGACAACAGTCCTCATAGATGTGAAGTGATTTCTCAGTGTGGTTTTGATTTGCATTTCCCCGACGGTGACTGGACGCTTAGCACCTTTTTACGTGCTTGACAGCCATTTAGATATCTTCTTTGGAAAACGTCTATTTATGGGACGCTTGGGTGGCTCAGTCGGTTAAGCGACTGACTTCGGCTCAGGTCATGATCTCACGGTTCGTGGGTTCGAGCCCCGCGTTGGGCTCTGTGCTGATAGCTCGGGGTCTGGAGCCTGTCTTCGGATTCTGTGTCCCCCCCTCTCTGTCTCCCCCTCTCCTGCTCACACTCTCTCTCTGTCTCTCAAAAGTAAATAAAACATTAAAAAAAAAAAAAGAAAACATCTATTTAGCTCCTCTGCCCATTAATTAGATTTTTTTAATATTGAGTTGCATGAGGTCTTTGTAGATTTTCGATGCTCCTATCAGACCTATGATTTGCAAACATTTTCCTCCGCTCAGAAGCTTTTGACACTTGATCTTAGCCAAAAGGCCGAGAAGCAGCGGATAGAAGCTTTTTAGGTTGATGTAGTTCCGCTTACTGCTTTTTGCTTTTATTTATCTCTATTATAAATTTTTACTCCGGGGCAGAGCCGTGACACTCACCCCCTGCCCGGCTACCTGCCCGGGAGAGTGTTTGCTCAGGGCTCAGAAGACACTTTTACTGTCAGCCCGTGAAACATCATCCGGAAGGTGACAAATACAGTGACAAATGCGTCTGAAAGTCGGTTGAAAATGACATCTGGATTAGCGTCATCCCGGCTGTTAGAATCCACGGTCCGCTGAATTTCACACTCTTCAGCCTTGAACTGTGGAGGGAGACCATTTCCATGGGGGCTGTGCAACCTCTCTTGGTCCAGGGCTGGATTAAGATGCTGTATGGACCGTGCGCACGTTGGCCACACAGGAAGGGGTGAAACCGCCCAGGAGAGGCTCAAACAACAGGTGGGAGAGAATAACGGCTGAGAGAGAGCAAGAGAGGAGAGGTGGGGGGGGTGAGTTCATGTGCAGGTGGTATTTCTTTGTTCTTTCTCTCTTTTTATTTTTATTTTTTTATTTTTTTTTATTTCTAGGAGAGAGAGAGAGACAGCATGAGCAGGGGAGGGTCAGAGAGAGGGAGTCACAGACCGAAACAGGCTCCAGGCTCTGAGCTGGCAGTCAGCACAGAGCCCGACGCGGGGCTCGAACCCACGAACCACGAGATCACGATCTAAGCGAAAGTCGGACGCTTAACCGACTAAGCCACCCAGGCGCCCCTCTTTCTCTCTTTTTAAAAGCTGTTTATTTATTTTTTATTTTTTACAAATAGTTTATTAAAAACTGTTTATTTTTATTAAAACATTTTTTAATGTTTATTTATTTTGGGGGGGTGGGGTGCAGAGAGAGGGAGACACAGAATCGGAAGCAGGTTCCAGGCTCCCAGCTGTCAGCACAGAGCCTGACGCGCGGCTCGAACTCACAGATCGTGAGATCGTGGCCTGAGCCAAAGTCAGATGCTTAACTGACTGAGCCACCCTGGGCGCACGGCTTGAGCTGACTCAGACAGGCGTGCTGCTGTAACAAATAGGCCCACACAAAAGAATTTTGTTCCTAACTCACCCGAGAGCCCCGGGAAGGCGTTCCTGGCCAGCAGTTGGCTCTCCTCCTTCACGCTGTGCCTGAGGATCGTGGGGGACAAAACCCCTGACTCCCACGGGTTGTTTATGTTTCAGGAGAAGGGGGGGCTGCTGAGAAAATTGCTCAGTGCCGGACCTTGGGGTGGATATCAGAGACAGGTCTTGGGGGTCCCAGGGAATCCCAGGCCCATATCTCTGACCTGTCTGCGCCGTGGTCTGGGATCCTGGGTGAGCCACCGCACCTTGCAGAAGCTCAGTCTTCATCTGTGACACGAGAGTGTAGATTTCACACTGCCTCTGGGACTTGTGTTTTGGTGGGGAGATCTGGCCCATGATTCTCTTCTTTCCAACCCCAAACTTATCATTGGAAGATAGGGCATGTCTAATTCTTTTTATAAATTTATTTATTTATTTATTTAATGTTTAAAAATCTTTTTTTTAATGTTTTTATTTATTTATTTATTTATTTATTTCTAGGAGAGAGAGAGATAGCATGAGCAGGGGAGGGCCAGAGAGAGAGGGAGTCACAGACTGAAACAGGCTCCAAGCTCTGAGCTGGCAGTCAGCACAGAGCCCGACGCAGGGCTCGAACCCACAAACCGTGAGATCATGACCTGAGCGAAAGTCGGACGCTTAACCGACTAAGCCACCCGGGCGCCCCTAAAAATCTTTTTTTAAACTGTTTTATTTTTGAGAGAGAGAGAGACAGCGTGAGCAGGGGAAGGTCAGAGAGAGAGGGAGGTACAGAATCCGAAGACAGGCTCCAGGCTCTGAGCTAACTGTCAGTATAGATTCCGACGCGGGGCTCGAACCCATGAACCACGAGATCATGACCTCAGCCGAAGTTAGACGCTTAACCGATTGAGTCACCCAGGCGCCCCTAATTTTTTTTTTTAATTTTAGAGAGAAAGAAAGTGTGTGTGAGCAGGGGAGAGGGGCATAGAGGGGGAGAGAGAGAGAAAGAGAGACAGAGAGAGAGAGAATCCCAAGCAGGCTCCACATTTAGCACGACATGGGGCTCGATCTCCCGATTCTGAGATCATGACCTGAGCCGAAATCAAGCGTTGGATGCTCAACCGACCGAGCCACCCAGGGGCCCCATGCCTGATCCTTCTTAATGAATTTCCTATGATGATGCTAACTTTAAAAATATTTGTGTGTGGGTGTGATGTTACAAAGATGCAAGAAAATGCTCAAATGAATTTTTACACGTCTACATACACTGTGTCCCCATTGTCACCCAGGTCAAGAGTCGAGGAACTTCTGTCTCCCCAGTGGGCTGCCAGGTTAAGCAAATGAAACAATAAGTAGAATACGTAGTTGAAATTGTATTTCCGATAAACGGTCAATAGCTGTCTCATATAAGTGTATCCCATGCTCCTGGGCATCGTCTGTTTTATCTGGAAATCTCACCAGCCGGCTCCCTTGAGTTCCATCCTAGTCAACACCCGCCTCCCCTGCCAAGGTCAACAGTATTCTGATTCTCATCACTGTAGCTTACTTGTGTTTTTTGTTCTTTTACGTTTATTTTATTTTTGAGACAGAGAGAGACAGAGCATGAGTGGGGGAAGGTCAGAGAGAGAGGGAAACACAGAATCTGAAACAGGCTCCAGGCTCTGAGCTGTCAGCACAGAGCCCGACCTGGGGCTTGAACCCATGGACTGCGAGATCATGGCCTGAATCGAAGTCGGCCGCTCAACCGACTGAGCCACCCAGCTGCCCCTACTTGTGTTTGTTTTTGAGCCTCATAACAATGGAATCACCCAGTGGGTCCTGCTCTGTGTCTGTCTGTGAGATTCCCCCACATTACTGCCCGGGGCATTCTTTTTCATTGCTGCATAGTATTCCTGCCTACAGATGCCTCACGGTTTGCTCTTCTGCTGTCTTGTTGATGGACCTTTAAAGTCCATCGGGTTTGGAGATACTCTAAATAGAGCTTTATGAGCGTGACTCTTAGGGCCTGTATGCACCCAGAAGCGGAACTACCTGGCTGTTTTTAAGTTTTTCGAGTTTCCTCCAGGACAGGGGTGCGGAGACCAGTGCCACCAGCGCCAGTGAATAAATCCAAGTCTTGTGGGGTTTCCACGCCTGGCCCTGCGTAGCCTGCGTTTAATTTCCTGAATGCAGGACCTCGGGGCGTTTTTCAGTTCCCATCGTGTCCATTTTTAGGAGTCTTTCCAACGTACAGAAGCTCAAGAAGTTTTAGGGAATACTTTTCCTTTGCTTTTCTGTTTCATTGCGGTACCTTTATGGATTTTCACCAGAGATAAAGCTGCTTTATTTATTAGCCCTTGTGTTGCCCACGGGTGGGCAAGCGGGGTGCCCAGCTCAGCTGTGTGAGTGTCCCTGTCCACATGCGGGGGGTCCCAGAAGGCCCCCAGACTTCCCTGCGGTCCCCCCCCTGCCGACTCCCGGCCGGAGCACCGGTACCCGCCTGTATCATCCCCGCATCTCCAGGCGCCATCCGGTTGCCATGGAAACTCAGGCTGGTCCAGGCGTGGCAGGAGGGGGCAGCCCCCCCTCTCAGGGGGCGGCGCTTCAGTTTGGATCCGGGGAAGGGGTGGGAACAAGCGGTACCTGGGGCTTCGTGAAACTCGATTCTCGTTTTACATTCGCGATAGGGCTTTCTGGGGCCTGCGGCTTAATGGCCTTATGTTCTTCTATTTGCTTTTTCCCCCTCATTGTCTTCGCTTTGCACCGTCTGTTCACGGGCCGGGTGCTTCGAGGGCGAGGCAAACCCCACACGCTTTGCCGCTTCCTCTCTGGGTCGTGGCTGGGCAAACAGCGGGAACAACACACCTGCTCGCGGGGCCCAGCGACACCGGGGACGGACACCCGCCGACAAGCGCCCGGTGGCCGGGGCTCTGTTTGTTTCTCGTGTGTGTACACACGGAACAGCTGGGCGGCAGCAGCTCAGAACGGCTCGCGCGGGCCCGGGGGCACGCTGGAGTGTCGCTAGAGCATCTGTCCCCGGCCCCGCCTGCCACCCTGTCAACAGGGCAGAGAGCCGGCCTGACCAAGCACCTTCCGTGGCCCGGCGCCTCGCCCAGGACTCTGTGGCGCTCATCACCTCCACGCCGGGCAGGAGGAAGCCGACTCGGAGGGTCCAGCTAAATGCTGGGGGCCACGCAGCAGCCAGATCGTGTGCCCAGGTGGGACTTAGATCTTCTTTCCCACCAGACCTCATCCCTTCCCCACTTAGGGGAAGTCTGGGACCCCCCGCAGGCGCGAGGTGCTTCGTGCGGTTTTCCCGAGTCCCCCGGTTCCTAAGACCACTCGTGGATCCAGGCAAGAAATATTTAAGGAGGCAGGGACCCGACGGCCACAAGCAGACATTGTGATTCTTGCCTGCGCGGCGCTCACATCCTCTGGGGGTCTGGGGGCTGCACATCGGTTCCCGGCCCAGAGGCTGGCCAGATTGGAGGATGTGATGGGGGGGTGCCGCGTCTGCCCCTAGCCCTGAACGACGAAGGGGAGTCAGCCCATCGGAGATGAGGGGAACGGCATTCCGGGGAGAGGGAACAGCGCGTGCAAAGGCGGAATGAGAGGGGCAGAGACCAGGAATGGTTGAGGGGGCCCGTGAGTCTGGCAGGGCCAAGCGGAGAAGAGAAGGGGATGAGGTCAGGGAGAGGGGACAGCCCTATAGGGCGTGGCTGTCATTCCGACACCAGCGGAATGCCGACCGCAGACTTTCAGGAGGACCCGCGGGCTGCCGAGCAGAGTGCAGGGTGGGGGCCCGAGAGAGGCAGCTCCCCAAGCCCGGGAGGGCCTTGCTGCGGGGAGGGGCGCATGCGGTGGCCAGAAGCGATCAGGTTCAGGATCTAATTTGGAGGCCGGTGGTTGGGACCCGATGACGCATTTGAGGCAGGGAGTGGAGGAGTGACTGTTCGATTTGTGGCCCGGGCATCAGGGTGAAAGGGGGAGCCTGCAATGAAATGGGGAGACCAGGAGCGTGCGCTGTCGGGCAGGTGGGCTACAGAGCATCCTGGCTTGGGGCTGCAGGAGAAGCAGAGGGACTTCCCAGGAAGTGTCACCTGGGTTGTGCCTTAAGTTCTGTCTTTCCTGCCCCTCCTCCCACCTTCCTGGGTACAAATACACCTGTAGCCGCGCAGAACTTTCTCCATCAAGGTGCTTCGCTGTGTCTGGTCTCTGGGGGTTTAGCTAAGTGGTAGATCCTATACAGCACACCCAGCCTGTAAGCTGCATTCTTTTTTTAAAATACTGAGGAGCGCCTGGGTGGCTCAGTCGGCTAAGCGTCCGACTTCTGCTCAGGTCATGATCTCGTGGTTCGTGGGTTCGAGCCCCGCGCCAGGCTTTGTGCTGACAACTCAGAGCCTGGAGCCTGCTTCGGACGCTGTGTCTCCCTCTCTGTCTGTCCCTTCCCTGCTTGCGCTCTGTGTCTCTCTCCCTCAAAAATAAAGCAACATTAAAAAATTAAAAAAAAAAGAAAACACTGAGGCAGTAAGAATATTTGGCAGGGGGGAAGGGGGACTTCTGCAGGTAGAAATGGAACCTGGTAGCAAGGCCCTTGAATCCACCTTCTGTCCTTGGTTGTAGTTCTGTAAAGTGGGAAGGGAAATGCCTCCCATGGGTACAAGCTTGTAGAAGGAATTACAGATTTTTTTTCGGTATAAGGGGAATGAATGTGGAAAAACACAAAGGCTTTTCTTTTCTTTTTTTTTTTAAATGTTTTATTTATTTCTAGGAGAGAGAGAGAGAGAGAGACAGCATGAGCAGGGGGAGGGTCAGAGAGAGAGGGAGTCACAGACTCCGAAACAGGCTCCAGACTCTGAGCTGGCAGTCAGCACAGAGCCTGATGCGGGGCTCGAACCCACGAACCGCGA